>JAQQSZ010007659.1:0-13246 GCA_028646595.1 Phalanger gymnotis | reverse complement strand
GCCAAAGAGTGCAGAATCCACGTCTGGTGGGGCTTACCACGCTCCCTAGTGAAGCCCCTTCTCCTCATTCCTGCGCCCTTCATTGGCACGAGCTATATAAGAAAATCCACACACCCTTCTGGACACGTGTCCCCAGCCTGTACCACTGTTCACTTCAGCCTGCACCGAATCACCCAGAGCAGCGGCACTGGAGGCACCTTCCTCCCTTCCCATGAGCCTCCTGCCTCTTTACTCCTACTGTTTTTTTACTCTTTTACCTACTGCTGCTGGGTCTGTCCTCTGGGGCCAGAAGGAGCACAAGTCACCCCTCGTCCACAGAACAGCCCTTGAGGCCCTGGATGCAGCCCCCCCCCCCCCAGCTAAAGGCAACAAGGTGATGCAATGAGAAGGAGAGCTGCATTGGAATCACAAAGAGCCGAATTCAAATTCCACCTGAGACACTGCCTAGCTGGGTGACCCTGGGCAAGTCAGCTTTCTCATCTGTATAAGGGAGATAGTACATACTTCACAGGGCTGCTGAGAGGGTCAAATGAGCTCTGTCCAGCACCTTGGAAACCTTCACGTGCTACATTATTGCTAGTCGTTATCAGTAACTATTCTCCAGGTTAAAGGCCTAGGCCCTTCCCCTCCTGTTTGCCCTCCACAGACCATCAGGAAGCCCCCAGCACGAGGGGTCAGGGTGCAGTGGGATGCTTCAGCACCATGCCTCTCCTCTCTGATGGGGCTCACTCTGAGGCCACCACAGCCCGCATAGCTGGGAGCCAGCCTGCCATCTTTTCCAGAGACACCATAGTTTAGGCTGGTGTCCCCCACCTCATTGGTGCGAAGGTGATCTTTCCTTCACATCCAAACATGAGAAAGTCTGGCCGTCATCCCCACTTCATTCCATCTGGCTCAGCTGAGCCCAACGCTGTAGCCTATCGCCACATGTTCTGGTTTGGCATAGGTCAGTATGGGACCCATCAGGGTAGAGGGAGTCAGCTGGAGTTTGGGGAGGTGAAGGGTGGACTGATGGGGTCACTTGCACAGAGTACGGCAGCCTGGAGAATGGGCAAGACTGCGGGGGGGGGGGTAGAAAGGAGGGGAGGGGTCTCCAGCCTGAGCCTTGGCAAACATCACCACCTAATGGTGGGAAGGGGACCAGGCACAGAGAGCAGATACTGAAGGGGAGGATGAATGAGGACAGTGAGGGAGAGGCCACCAGGCCTAGGAGGAGGAGGAAGGAGAAAAGGCCACGGGAGCTGACGATGAGTCGGACATGGGGTACTTTCACAATGAGGGAAAGGAGGAAACTAAAGCAGCCCAGGCCCATGGAGAACTCCAGGCCACGAAGACCCCAGGCCCACAGAGACCCATGGGCCCATGGAGACCCCAGGCCCAATCTGGGACACAGTCCCAACCTTCAGCATGGAGATCCCCCAGGCCCAATCTAGGACGCTGTGCCTGCCCTCAGGCCAGCTGCATGGTCCTCCTCACAGGAGCTGTCTGGGCTGTACCAGTCAGTGCCTCCTGAGGACCGCGGATGAGCGGCAGGCTAGTTCCATGGCTGGGCCCGGACTCCAGCTCACTCAGCAGTGCCTTTGGGGCCCACTCTTGGCCTTTCTGCATTCACCAGCCCTAGCTGCCTTCTCACAGCCTGACTCAGGCTGAGCAGCCAGGGCTTTGGACAGTGTGGAGACATCCACTGTCCCTCCCGAAAGGGAGGTGGCAGGAGTCAGTCCAGCTGAACCCTCTGCGCCTGGCCATACTCCAGGGTGGTCGAAGCCCTGATGATGGCCATTCCCTCGCTGAGATTGTGCCTGGTTAGGGATCCAGAGCACAGGGGTGAGCTCTGCTGGTGACCTTGCCACGGATGG
Organism: Phalanger gymnotis; assembly: GCA_028646595.1. Lineage (NCBI taxonomy): Eukaryota > Metazoa > Chordata > Mammalia > Diprotodontia > Phalangeridae > Phalanger > Phalanger gymnotis. Next base: position 11,390 of record JAQQSZ010007659.1, on the reverse strand, counting down.
GGCCTTCTCAGGAACACCTCCAGCCGACCCCACCCCATCAGCCTCCACCTCTGGGCCTGGGAAAAACAAGTCAGTGCTCAACCAAACACAGGGCTCCATTTTATTATGCTTGCCCTAAAGAGAATCCTGGGCTTCTGCCGGGGCGGGCAAAGACTTGCTGGTCCATCAGCACCGTCTCTGGGCTGCTCACAGAAACGTCACCACTGTGCCCTTCTTGCCAATTTGCCAAGGCTCAAGGGGGTAGAACCGAATGTTAATTCTGCAGGAAGGAAAAGTATGGGCCAGTCACCGTCACCTAGAGCCCGGGGTCCCGGCTCCCACGGCCTCCCAAGCTACTCTTTGGAGCCTGTGCATGCAGCACCCAGGGAGGCAGGAGGGAGGGCCAGGGGCCAGGTCAGGACTCTGCCTGCTGGCTAGTTTAGCCCCTGACTACTGCACAACCTTCTCCCTCCTCCTGGGTCTGTGGGTCCAGTAAATGGACTGAAGGCAAGGAGGAACCCCCCCCCCCACTCCAAGCAGCCATCACTGCCATCTGCCAGCCACCTGTCTGTCCGTCGGTGAGGAGGGGGACAAAAGGAAATGGCCCTCACGCACTCTCAGGAAAGCTTTTCCCTGTCAGGGGACCTTGGTTCACCTCTTCACTCTAAAGATGGGGAAGGTGAGCCCCAGACAGATTCAGCCATTTGTCACCGGCAGAGGTAGTCGGAGACCAAGCCAGGATTAGAACCTGGGTCTCTGGGCTCCCAGTCCAGCCTGGAACCTCTCACTCAGCTACACTCCTATACCCCAAAGCAGAGAAATCTGTAACTATGGAAAGAGAAAAGGGCCTGGTGTCCCTTTAGTCCCAAACAGCCCTAGCCCTAAAAGGACCAGCCTGGGTCACTGTGGCTCACCACCACCCCCAATAGAGAGCACCAGGCCTGGAGTCAGCAAAGCCCTGAGTTCAAATCCTGCTCTGACATTTCCTGGGTAGAATTCTGGGCAAGCCACTTAGGCTCTGTTTGCCTCAGTCTTCTCATTTGTAAATGGGGGCGGTAATAATGGTGCCTGCCTCCCAAGGCTGCAGATAGTATCCATAAAGTGCCCATCCACCTTTATGTGCTTCAGTACTGTGGTCATCATTCTCAGCGAGGGGAGGATTTCTCTGTTGGCACCAACTGAGCTGGTTCAGTGGTCCCTGCCAAAGAAGCACAGCCCTGGGACCCGGGCACCCTGGGCTGGGACAGAGGCCTCCCTATCCCCTGCTGAGCACAGTTGCTGAGGGCAATGGGGAAAGGTCACAAACTGGCCTGGGGGAGGGGCCTTGGGGCTGCTCTTTGGAGCATGTGCAGGCAACACCCAGCTAGGCAGGAGGGAGGGAGAGGCCATTTCTTTCTCAGCACTCCAGAAAGCTTAAGTAGAAAGGCTCCTTGGACTCCATGCATCCAAGGGTCAGAAGCTCTAGAGCTGGGCAGGGCCTCAGAGGCCAATTAGTGCAATGGCCTCTTTTCACACATGACCAGACTGAGACCCAGAGTCATGAAGTGATTTGCCAAGGCCACACCAGAAAGTGAGCGTCCTGACTTGGGACTCCAATGCAGGTGTTTGGGGATCCCCCTAGAGCCCCCAGGGCTGGGACCTACCGGTCCTCACTCAGGCGCAGCTCCTTGGTGAGGAACTCAAAGAACTTGGCGCTGTGGTCTCGGTTCTCCTCCGCTGTGCCAACCACGCCAATGGAGGAGATTATGAGCTGGGCACAGGGGTCACCCGAACCGCTGAGGATCATGGTGAGGTCTGGCCTCACAGTCACATTCACTCTCTGCAGAGAAGAGGGAAGGGGGAAGGAGGTCACCAGGGATGAGGCAGAGAGGGGGCACCAGTGCAGAGACGAGCGGGGAGACCCAAACAGAAGTGTGCCTCCAACTCTAACCCAGGCCACAGGTGGCAGGGAGGCCCAGAGAGCAGCTGCTGGGGCCCAGGGCTTTAGAGGCCAGAATCAGGGACCAGAGGGAGACCAGGCCATAGGGCAAGAATCAGGGGCAGGGGCCAAGTACAGAGACAGGCCAATAAAGGCTGCAGGGAAAGAATTTTGGGCCATGAATGGCAGAGGCCGGCCAGGAGGAGCCATCTGTGGGCAGCAAAGGCCGAGGACAAGGGGGATACTTGAGGTGAAAGCTCAGGCAAGGAAGGTGGCTGAGGGTCAGTAAGGAGGCTGGGGTCAAGAACACCAGGGGCTGGGCCAGGAGGGCCCCAGTTTCCTGGGCCCCAGAGCCCCAGCCCCTAGAATAGGCCCGTGTGGAGGTTGGGGCTTTGGAGGCCAGGGCTCTAGAGGCCGGGGACCAGCTGGAAGGCCAGGGCTCTAGGGGCTAGAGGTCAGTTGGGAGGCCGGGACCCCAGGGGCCAGGGGCCAGACCGGAGGCCGGGGCTCTAGGGGCCGGAGGCCAGTTGGGACGCCAGGGACCAGCCAGGAGGCCGGGGCTCTAGGAGCCAGGGATCAGCCTGGAGGCCGGATCATGGCGGCCGGGGACCCCACGCCCTGGACGCACTCACGTCCTGGGGCTTGCCCAGCACGGCCGCGGCCGCGGCGCACAGGCGCTGGCTCAGGCCGCTGGGCAGCCGGGCGGCGGGCAGGCTGGTGTCCAGTTCCACGAAGGGCATGGCGGCCGGACGGGCTGGGACTGCGCAGTGGGGGCGAGGGGAGCGCCCTTCCCGGGGCTCAGCGAAAGGACCGGCTGCTGGTCCCCAGCGGCGGCGGGAGGGGACCAGGATGGAGCTCACTCCGCAAGTGGCCCCAAGGGCAGGGCGGGAGAAGGCGGGGCGGCGATCACTAGCTCCGGGACCGGCTGGAGGGAGCCGAGAAGGGCCGGTGAATCCGGAACCACAGGAGCTGCAGAAGCCGGAAGCCGGGAGGCCGGCCGCGGGGCGGGCCAGGGCTCCGATTGGCTAGTCGGAGACGCGGATGTCTCCGATTGGGCTGGGCGGCCACGCCCCCTCCTCCTGTTTCTCCCACCCCCCCACCCCCGCCCAGTAGGACACCTCGTGGGCAGATAGGAGCGGTGAGAGGAAGGGGGCGGCTGCAGACAATAGCCGCTATCCGCTCTGCCCTTCTGTGTCCGGACCATCCCCTCCTCTTCCCTCTCTCCTTCCCTCCGGGCAGCTCCCTGTTTCTCTTTCTCTCTGTCTCTGTCTCTCTCCGTGTCTCTCTCTATCCTTCACCCCTCTCTCTCTATCTGTGTGTGTCTGTGTCTGTGTCACTCTCTTCTGTGTCTCTCTCTCATATCTCTCTCTCTCTCACACACACACACACTCTCACACACACACTCTCTCTCTCTTTTTCTCTCTCTGTCTCTTTCTCACCTGCCTGTCTCTCTGTCTCTGGTTTGTCTCCTGTCTCTCTCAATCTCTGTCTCTCCCACTCTTTGACTGCAGTGTCTTTGCCAAGAAAACCACAAATGGGATTGGGAAGAGGGGAAGGGAACTAAACCACAACAAATAAATATTTGCTGAATTGAACTGGAGGACAGAGTTTAACAAAGTCTCAGTATCCAGGTCAGAAGCTGGAGGGCCCCTAGCTACAGCTGCCCAGTCTCCTCATCACCATCTTGAGTGAGAGCCCTGCACAAATGGCTCTGTCCTCCCTTCTTTAGGGCTTCAGACGTCACCAAATGTCATCTGAATGACCAGAACTTAGGCTGCTATGATTGGCTCTTGAGTTAGCCCCTCCCCTAGGTTCACAACCACATAGGTTAGGTTAACACCTAATAGGGATGACAGCCTGAGGCTTAGCACTTAGTAAGACTCAATGAAATACACTGGATTACTCAAAGGAAGCAAAAGCCAAGCTCTTCAAGGGCACTTGGTTGACCTAAGTGCTAAGAGCCCATTTTGCTTACCAACACAAGGTGGCATGAACGTGGTGCACACATACACACACACACACACACACCCAGCTAGCTGCCTCCTCCTGCCACCAGACTGTGGTTCTGGCCATCCACTCTTGACTTTGTATGCTCATCCAAGATGCAAGAATGAGTGGTCACAGTGCTCTGAGGTTGGCAGAGGCCAGCTGGTAAGGAGAAGCAAGCTGCCAGCCCCTGGCCCTCAGCACTGATCCCTAGAGAAAGGGTCTAGAGTGGGCTGCTGAGAGGAAGGGAAAGGCCAGTGTCTAGGCAGAGGACAGAGGGAGGTCCGTGTGGACTGGGGGACCTGAGGAGACTGCCTGGAGAAGGCTGGGCCTTGAAGGCTCAATAAGGAAGGGGTAGGTCAGTGAGAGAGCATCCCGTAAAGCAATGTGCCCACCTGTATACAGGCTGGGCAGTCTATGGGCAGGAGGATGGCAGAGGACCAGACGGAGGGGCCATGGGAAAGATGAAGCCAGAGCCTAGGGTGGGCAGACTGAAGCCTTGAAGGCCAAGATAAGGGGTGAGCCTTGAAAGAAAAAGGTTTTACTGGGATCAAGACCAGCAAGTGGGATAATAACCCCAAAGAATGAGAAATACTGAAGAAATTCAAATCTCTGAGATTCCACCTGACCGGTCTGGCGATCCAGTGGCTAAGCTTCCAATGCTGGCCTGGCTGTGGTAGGGCAGGCACCAAGGAAGGCTCCAGAGACCTGGCCTCCAGGAGGCCCTTCCTGCTCTCCCTCCCCACCCAAAATGTCCCCACCTCATTCATTTAGCCTCCTCCATGCCACCCCTCCCAAAGGAGGTAATCTGAAGGCATCAACCTGGGGAGCTCCTGGTACCCCACCCCCCAGACCCGCACCAGCTCAGCTGTTTACCTGGGACATCGAGGGCTTGAGCCATTGCCCAGGTCACATGACCAGTACATGGCCCGGGCAGAACTGGAGCCAAGGGTCTGCTCACCCTGACTCTCACACAGTAGGTGCTTTCTAAATGTCCACTGCATTGAATTCAGCTGCACTGGCCCACTCTTGTTGCAAGGTCACCCCAAGGGGCAAATCCTTTACCCCAGGACTATTTCTGAGAGGGCAAATCCTGGAAGCAGCCATGCAATGCCTGGCACATAGTAGGTGCCACATCAGTGCTGACTGGAAATGGGCCAAACAGAGCCTGGCACAACTTCAGGCCAAGTCGATGCCACCCATTGCCTAGATAAGGCACAGCCAAGGGTTAGTGAGGCCTTTGCTAGGCCCGCCGTTGGGAGCTATCCCCTGCCAAGCTAGGCCGAAGGAAGGTGGGGCCCCTTCAAGGAAGATGATTTAGAAGCGGTCAGTGACTGGCCAGATCCAGTCGGCTATCCGGCTATCCCCCCATCGATCAGAGGTCCACCCCCCATGCATACATACTCTCCCCTTGCCTGTAGCTACCCTGGCCATACCACAGTCAAGCCTCTTCCAAATTTCCTGCACCTGCCAGGTGTGGAAGCTGAGAACCCAGCCCTCAGGGGAGGAAGACCACCTTGCCAGCCACACTAGTCACACCTTGTTGGGTCAAAAACTAGGAAAGGGGGGCCTCTAAGGAAAGCCGGTCTTGATAAGGAAATGGCAAGTATCTGCCTACAGCAACAAGCCTCAAGCTAAAGCAGAGTGGGGCTTGGGGCTTCCTCACATCACAGGTGAGGAGGCCTAGGCTGACCCAAATCAACTAGATCTCAGGCAGGAGCCCAGCACTCTGTGCACTGGAGGGCCCCCCTCGCGGCTGTATCGTACTCGCTATTCAGGACAAGAAATACAGAGGAGCTCAGAGGGTGGGTGTAGGCTTCCTCAACTGCCCCCTATGACAATAGCCTCCTACACTTTCTAATGCCTGCTGATTGGTCTGTCTCAGATGCCCAGCTTTGGGTGAGCAGCCCTTCCTACAAAGGAGCTTGGCTGGGACCAGAGTCCCCCCCACATAGGGCTTTGAAGGCCGTGGAGCCCTGGCTCTGGCTGTCTTTACTGGGGGTGCTGCCCCAAATACTCAGGCAGGGCTCTCGTCTGGCTCTGTCCTTGCTTCACACTGCACCTTGAGGGGCCGGGGGTGCTCTCCCTGCCCCAGCTCTCAGGCTGGGCTCCCACATCCCCTTGGGCTAGCCGGGGTTCCACCCGCTCATTCTCTGTAGGGGGCGAGGCAGGCAGGGCTCAAACAGCACCACGTGCCTATCCCCAGGCCCTGGTGGGGTGGTCACCAAGCCTCTGGGAGGCTGCTTGCTTTGCTGTAAAGCAGGGAGAATGATGTCTACCTCCTCTTTTCTCTGGAGGGATGATCAGAAATGTGCGCAAACCCAAAGCATGGTTAAGGGCTCGCCCATCACAGATCCCTCCTCCCCGGGTAAAGTGACACAGCCCTACCCCTACTTCCTTGGCTGGCTGGTCTTTGTAGGCAAGCACACTGCCAGCACTTGACTGATGCAGTGGCTGGCCTACTCTAACCTTAACCATGCTACCTCCCGACTCCATGCTCCTGATGGCCAAAAGGTCAGGTGACTGGTGAGAGACTCACTTGTGCCCCACAGCTTGGCTCTGGGCTAGGCGCCCAAACCAGGTTTCCCCAGATCTAAGAAGTGGATGGGACATGGGCTTCCATCACTAATCTAAGCTGAGGCCCCTCTCTGAGGGGCTAAGAAGCCCACTGTTTCTTCGAGAAAGGCACCATCTCTGGGAGGGGCCCAAGGCAGTGACCCAGGGCGGGGTTTGGGCCCCAGAGTGATGCAGGACCAGTTAGGAGGTGGGGAATGGGGCAGAGCAAACCCAGGTGGCCTGTCCCTAGCCCTAGGCCACAGAGGCCCTCCTTGAATGCTCCCAACCAAACCAAGGTGGCCAAGCTGGCAGCTGTCGAGGGGATTCCTGCGCCTGTGCACTTCAGCACTTCATCCTGCGGAGCTGAGGGAGGATGCCAGGGCTCCAGACCTCAAAACCCTAGTGCTTGGAGGGGATCAGTGGGTAAAATTAGCTACTCTGGGATCCCACCACTAACCCCCAGCTTCTGGTCCAACCTTCCCCCAAACTGGTACTGACCCAATTGAGCGGCAAGCTCAGCTGGGCCTCAACAAGCTTTTTGGACCTTGGACCTAACTTGGAAGCAAGGGGGTCTGGGAGCCAAGCCTGCCACTAGACCCTCCCTCCACCATATCCCAAGGCCAGGACTCCAGGCCTCACTGTCCTGGAGGCTGCCCCCCTACCCCCACACACACTCCAGCTCATCCCCTTCCTCCAAACTCTGGCACAGTCCTCCTGAGGAGTTGGGCAGAGGGCTTGCCTCTGGGAAGAAACTCGAGTACCACTGGAACTGGGCAGCAGCCTTGGGAGGGGCCAAGCCCAGTCTGCTGCCCTAAGCACAGCCCAGGGGAGATGGAGGCTGCCCACCTCCCACCCCAGCAGCACAGCTGTCAGGAAGGATGCCCGGAGGCACCCAAGGCCAGCTTCTGACCCGACACACCAACATACACACCTAAAAGCATTTTATTGTTTCTCAACTACACAAGAACCACGGAGCGGAGCGACCAGATCGAGGACAAGCTTGGGCCCAGGATGTGCACACGGCAAAGGAGCTCAGGCAAAGGTGGACCCGTTCCAGCCCACATTGGCTGCATTCATGTCGTAGTAATTGATATAAATCCTGGCAGGAAGGAAAGGGGGTGCTCAGGCCCTGGGGAAATACCCTGTGTGGCCCCTCCCCCATCGTGGTACCAAGGCCCTAGAATTCCCCCCAACTCCTCCAGGCCCCAGGGCCTCCCCTCCCCCCCACACCCCGAGCAGGGCCCCGAGCCAAAAGGACCGGGGAGTAGGAGTCAGCGGTCGGCCTGCCAGGCAGCCTCCGGTCACAAAGGGGACACTGAGGCCCGAGGGGTGGGGGGGGGGCAGGGCCTTTGGCCCCCGGTCAGTCGTTCCCAGCTCCACCGCAGGCACGCCGCTCACCTCCCAGGCCATGGGCCTCGCCCTGCCCCTCCCCCTCACCTGTCCCCGGGAATTTTGAGGTGCTTGGTGAGCAGGTCACAGAGCTGCTTGCTGTACGCCTTGTTCTGGGGCCCGCCGATCTTGCCGATGCTGTGCAGGCTGCACAGAGCGCACGGGTCCGAGGAGCCCCCGAAGGACATCAGCTGCTCCGCCGAGATGTGCACTGCGATGTACTGCGGGAGGGGGGGGGTGTCACAGGGCCCGGGGAGGAGCCGCCGCCGCCATCCTGTCCCCCCGACCCAGCTCCCACAGCCTTCTCGGCCCGTCCCGACCCCCCCGGGGTCCCCACACCTTGCCGGCCCACCCCCCTCGCCATCCCAGCCCCCACCCCGATACCTGGGCGGGCTTGCCCGTGGCCTTAGCCAGCTGCGTCGTGAGCTCGCTCAGCAGGGAATCGGGCACCGCCGAGCGCGGCACATTGGTCTGAACCACGAACATCGGCATGTTGGCGGTGCTCCGACAGGAGGCGGCGCGGGGAGGCAGGAGCGGGCCTGGGCCGAGCAGGAGACAGCAATCGGGCCGGGCTGTGCCAAGTGTGCCTCAGCGCGTCCGCACCCACCAAGCACCGCGATGGACCCACGCGCGGAGGGGGCGGGGCGACGGTGGCCCACGTGACTCTCCGGAGCCCATGTGCTACCGGGACCCGCCCAGGAGGAGGGGTCGTGCCTGGACTCCGAAACTCCGCCCTGTCCCGCCCCGCCTCCGTGCGTGCCTGTCGGCTCGCCGCGGGTACACGGGCCCAGCCCCGCCGGTCTGCCCCCGACCCCCAACCCCGTTCTCCTCCTCCTCCTTTCTGTACCGCCTCGGACCCAGCCACGCCAGCCTGAGCACCAAGGCCATCCCTTAGCTCTTGGCCTCTCTGCAGCCTCGGACACTGTCGGGCCCGCTCTCCTTTCTCTGGGTTTTTGGGACCACGATTCCCCACCCCCCACGCCTCCCCTGGTTCTCCTCCTCACGCTTTGACTACTCGATCCTCCTCCGGCTCCTTCTCTGACTCCCGTGCTGGACCCTCCTCCAGGCCATGCTCTCTGTCCTTGGGTGTCCTTCAGGGTTCTGTCCTGGGCCTTTGTCCCACTGCTCTGGGTCATCTCATCAGCTCCCATGGTTTGAGTGACCTCATACTGATGATTCTCAAATGTGCCTGGCCCGACCTATCTCTGCTAACCCCCAGGCATCTCCAACCGGACATCTGTCCAGTGGGCATCTGAAACTCTACATGTTCAAAAGGGAACTTGACTTTTTCCCCCTAAGCCCCTCCTACCTTTCCTATCCTGGGAGAGGCCTGCCCGCCCCACACCACCCCACCCCCATCCTCCCAGGCCCTCAAGTTCACAGCTTCAGGGTCATCCTGGACTCTTTCTATATCTCTCAGCCACCAGATCCAATGTGATGCCAAAGCCTGTCTATTTAACCTCAGCAGCATCTCTGTTCCATTTCACCTCAGTTACATCTCTTGTCCATTTCGTCTTGGTACTATCACTTATTATTTCTCCCCCTCCCACTCCACCCATGCATCAGTCCCTCCCTGCTCCAACAGATCCTCAGTTTAGCCACCAAAATGGTTTTTCTAACACTCAGGTCTGACCATGCCATCCTCTACTCTATAACCTCCAGTAGCTCCCTGGGAGGCAAATATAAAATCCTCTTCATCCAGCAACCTCAAAGCCTCCACCTCTCAGCATTCTCTCTGACTGTCCCCCAGGCCTGGAATGTTCTCCCTCTGCTCCAACTACTACTGACCTCCCTAAGTCCCAACTAAAATTCTACCTCCTGCAGGAAGCCTTTCCTAGCCCTCAATTCCAGGGCCTTAAGTGGTTAATGGTTTCCTATTTATGTTATGTATAGCTAGTTTTGTATCTATTTCTTTGCATGTTGTCACCTCCATCAAATTATAAAGTCATTCTCAGCAATACAATGATCCAAGGTGACCCCAAAGGACTAATGATAAAGCATACTATCTGCCTTCAGAGAAAGAACTGGTATTGTTTGAATACAGACTGAAGCAGGCTATTTTTCACTTTCTTTTTCTTTTATTGGAGTCTTCTTATGCAAAATTACTAATACAGAAATGTTTCATATAATTGCACATGTATAAGCTGTATCTGATAGCTCACCACCTTAGGGAGGGGAGAGGGGAGGAGGGAGGGAAAAAATTTGGAACTCAAAACAAGTTTAAAAATTTTTAATATGTAATTGGGGAATACACACACAAATACATATATGTATATATATATGCATATGAATTATTATAAGTTCCATGAGAGCAGAGACTGTCTTTTGTTTTGCCTCTTTTTGTATCCCTAGCTCTTAGCACAGTGCCTGGCATACAGTAGGTGCTTAACAAAAACTTCTTGAATAGAATTGAAACAACATAAATTAGAAATCATCAACAGACAGAAGGGTGAGCCTTGAGGAGCTTCCCATGGGAGCCTCGGAAACCCCCTCAGTCAGGTGCTGACCACTGAGGTTGGGCTTCAGGGTCTCATCCTGCACCTTTACCCTGTTTGTCTCCTGATCAGTAACCATGAAGCTATTCTCAGATCTCCACCTAGCTCTCCCTTGGCTCTTCTGAGCATCGCCCCTCCCCTTCCCTCATGGGCCTCTCCAAGGGATGTCCAGAAACATCTCCCAGGCCTCCTGTGCACAGCTAGCTCATCACCTCTCGCCTCCATGCCATGCTCTTTGGAACCTTCCTGTTGGCCAACTCCCCCTCAGCCTGAGCTCCTCACTCTTACCATATCTAATCACAGAAGGGCCTGGCTCTTCCACCCTCAGTCTCTCCCAAGTTTTCTTTGCCAAGGTGTGTTGGTAAGCAAAATGGGCTCCTTAGCACTTAGTTCAACAAGTGCCCTTGAAGAGTGTGGCTTTTGTTTTTGCTGAGTAATTCAGTGTATTTCATTGAGTCTTACTAAGTGCTAAGCCCCAGGCCCAAAACCCTATTAAGTGTAAAACCTATGTGGGTGTGGATTGGCAACTAAGGTGGGGCTAACTCCAGGGAGGGCCTGGTTTACATGACTAGGACAGCAGAGGCTCTTAGACCATGTGGGTTTAAGACCTCCTCTTTGTGACCATTTTAGGTCACGTGGGTGGGTCACATGTGTGACTCACCCCTGATGCTGACAAAGATATAAAAGCCAGGGGTTGGCCTCTTCTTCCTTGGAGCTCATTCCCACAGCTGTGGTGGTGTATGTGACTCTGGGCCAGCCCTTGTTCTGAGCTCCCGGGCTGAACCTAGATGTTGGTAACTATGAATCTGTATTGGGTCTGTCTGTTGATGTTTGTAATTTGCTTGAAATTTGCTCTGAAGTCCAGGGTGCTGGCTTTTTCCCCTGAACTAAGTGAATGATATTTGTATGCTGAATTAAAGTAAGCTTGCGAACCCCTTAACCTTGCTTTCCTTATTAAGGTGGAGCAAAAGAACCTGTGTTTATGTGGTGTGCTGGCAGCTTTCTGGGTGCTGGCTGTGAGTGGATCTTACATACCCACACAAGCTGCTAGCCAGATTGTGGAAACA
>JAQQSZ010007658.1:0-13247 GCA_028646595.1 Phalanger gymnotis | reverse complement strand
AAGGAAGGAAGGAAGGAAGGAAAAGAGAAGGAAAGAAGGAAGGAAAGAAAGGTAGAAAGAAGTGGAAAGAAAGAAAGAAGAAAGGAAAGAAAGAAAGAGAGAAGGAAAGAAAGAAAGAAAGAAAGAAAGAAAGAAAGAAAGAAAGAAAGAAAGAAAGAAAGAAAGAAAGAAAGAAAGAAAGAAAGAAAGAAAGAGAAAGAAAGAAAAATTGAAAGAAAGAAAGGTGGAAAGAAAGAAAGGTGGAAAGAAAGAAAAGAAATAACTAGGTGAAGGCAATGCTACAAAAAACCTAGAGAGGACAGAGTATCCAGAAGAAACGGATAGTTAACAGAGTTAAAGTCTACAAAGAGTTAAAAAAGAATGATCGTTGAGAAAATATCCTTGCATTTGAAAATTAAAAGATTTCTAATGACTTTGAAAAGATCCATTTCGGTCAGAGACATGGGTTAACTCTTTCAAATCCCTTAATTGTAGCTGCATGTGTATTTGGTTCCATGAAAACATTCACTCCATTTCATCATGCTTTATCTATATAGCTGTGATTCGTTGTTGTTGTTGTTGTTGTTGTCGTTGCTGTTGTTTGTCCTTCGTTCTTGAATAAGACCAATGACATCAAGAGGGTGATGTCTTGACTCGAAAGTGAATTAGTTTTAAGTGAGACAGGGCTATGGTGGAAATGGGAAAACCAGGTCCACTATTTGTATACTGTTAAAACAATGCCATTTATATAAACCAAATGAGTTTTTGTAATCATGAGTCCAATTCCTCCATGTCATCCTTGCATTATCTGTGAGAATAGTTTCGTAAATTACTATTCCAAAACACTCAATGCTTCTCTGAGTAGCCAATCTGATAAAGTTAATGCATCCCCCTAAACTGTCTACACACTGCCAATGAATGAAGGATTTACTAGTGGAATCTAAACAATCGAGTTGTAATAACCTCTTATGTTCTAAGCCAATTACAGCTTTCTGAAGTATTAGTGAATTTCTTAACATGGAAAATAAAAAATACAATATTATTATCCTATTTGTTTTAACTAAAAGTTTAAAAAGTATGAATTTCTTCTTACTTAAGCAATAATGTTCCATTCCCCGCAAAATCAGTCATTATTAACGACTGACGGATTTTTATTTAACAGCCTAAGGAGAAGCCAAGGGCAGCCAACACTGTAACAAACTGGTTGTTAACTTCATTAATAACCAGCTTCCTCAGGATTATTACTATTATAAACTACATCCAATGATTTGGAACAGAAATGATACAATTTAATTGGGTTTGCATGTGTTTTTTTAATGAATTACATGATTAGAGATATAAAAGAAATAATCCTGTAGGGGGTATCATTTTTCAGTTATTAATGATCCTGTTGTATTCATTCCATTTTTCTTTTTTCTTTTTCACCTTTCAGGATCCTAGTGAGTTATTTTCAGTTAGTTGCATGTATGGCAGAGTTAAGGTGTGTGTTTAAATCAATGTTTTAAGTCGTCAGCATACAAGTCAACCAAAAAAAGTATTGAATAAAAATAAATGAAAAAAAAACAGATTTTTCCATTATTTTAAAAGGTTTTATTAGCACATTAGTCATTTCTAGATACATCCTCTGTTCATAGATTGAACCCTACTTTACAAAAAATAATTTAAAAATCAACTAACAGCAATCCCATCTGACAGCATATGCAACATTTTACATCCATTGTACTCCACCTCAATACCTAGAAGTAAGAACTGTATTTTATCATCAGTTCTCCTGGATCAAGATAAGTCATAGGATTACAGGATCATATCTCTAGAGATGGAATAACCTTAGAGGTCATTGTCTACCTTTTTTATTTTAGAGGAAATTGAGGGCTAGAGAAGTTGTGACTTGATTAAGGTCTTACACACAGTAAGTAGAAAAACTAGGATTTTGGACTCAGATCCAGCTACTTTATTCCTCTGCAGGCTTCACTTCTGACTCTCCTCCCAGACCTCTTACATGACCCAGAAATCTCTTCAGCCTGGAAGTTTGTTTTCTCTCTCCACTTAACATATGGGAAATAACCTCTGGCCGCTGATTAGCTAGTTTTACCCAGAATCAGTTACTCCCCATTTTAAGAAGAATGCCCAGGTCAACCATGTCTTCGTTACTCTTCACACCGCACTCATGACTTTCCCCCCAGGCTTTCCGTACGATTTACCTTCATAATACCCACTCCCTTTACAAGCCCCCTTTTAATGTGTTGTAAATTTCTTGAGGGCAGAAACTGTCTTTTCATTTGTGTCTCCAGTGCTTAGCACAGTGCCTGACATATAGTGAGTGCTTAATAAATGTTTTTAATTGTTTTTTGTGGTTGTTATTGTTGTTATGCCACATTTAATACTCCTTTAACTATAATCTTTTCAGTGTTGTTTTATTTTGCATTACTAAAGTCAGGTATAAAGTTATCTTAATTGTACTTACTTTGTTCTTTATCAGTTCATGCAAATCTTCCCTGGTCTTTGTGAATCTTTCGTATTTGTCATTTCTTACTGAACAACAGTACTCCATTACCTTCATGTACCACAATTTAGCACAGTGCTTGTTACATAGTAGGCACTTAATAAATATTTGCTTGTTAATGGGCAGGATCTTTATTAGAATGTAAGCCCCTTCTGAATATGGATCGATTCATCTGTTGTATTTGCATCCTTGTCCCTAGCATAGTGCCTGGCACATAGTAGGTATTTAATAAATGTTTGTTGGTTGGTCGATTGGTTTTAATTGATTCAGCCATTCTCTAGCCCATGGGCACCCACTCTTCTCACATCTATTTTTAAAACGCAAACCAACTTAATTGCCCTCCGTGTCCATTGGGAACTTTACTTTCTATGAATTCCTTTCCTTCCTAACTGACAGGAATGCAATCAGATGGAACTAGCGGAAAATGCCATGCAAATGACTCTTCCTGCACATGTACTGCAGGAATTCCAGTGGCGGTATTTTACCTAAATAATGCAAGAGCATGTGGTGCCTGCCAAATCCCACACAATGTTGAAAACCCAGTTAATGTTTTATCTTTCAAGAAAGGGACTCCGCATCCTTTTGGCAGCTGATGAGTTCAGATAGAAAACATGCCAGGAGTGTAGACCAATGCATTATCACACACACACACATCCCTGCTGCAGAGTTGTGCTTCATAATATGCCACAACATTGGCAAGCACAGCTCAGAGCTCTTTAAGAACAAGAAGGAGCTCATAAATAATGGTTGAATCACAAAAGTGATAATTAAATGAGACAACTGAATGCCAACGGACTCCCCAGTGGAAAATACTCTTCAGCAGAGATCATTTCTACCTTTCTTTTCCTTTTTTTCACCCAGTCTTAGTAATGTCTGGCAGTTCGTTACTGTAGACACTTTTCAAACCAGCACATTTAAAGAAATTGTCAAACTCTGCAAAACCTTTTAAGACATTTTTATATTATGTTTTTCCCCACATTAGATAATTTTTCATCTTTTTTTAATGCTGCCAACACTAATGACATAAACCTGTTTATCATTTCCATAGGGCTGGTAAACAAACAGTTTGCTGGTTCCACTCTTTGGGAAAGCAAGAGAAAATTCCACAGTGTACAAAATACCATTGAATTGTGTGCCCCATAATGTAAGTAGCATCCATTCATTCTTTTCATTTAGAATAAGTACACATCAATGTTATAGCTATCTTCTCATTCTTAAAAAAGGAGAAATGAGATTCACAATGAATTTCAATGTTCCTTTACCAACCTACTCAGAATTCTTTATCAGTGATTCTTAATGTTTCTAGCTTGACAGCTTTGTGCTCAAGGTTGACAGGATATTTTTAGTATACCAACTATTTTAAAGGATCTAAAAATCTAGCTATGGCTTGCTTGTTTATCAAATACATTTAGCAGACAATTACAGTTGATTTAATATGCATTCATCGCCCTGTCTAGAAAATGCCTTCAGCATTTTTGGCAAAATGAGAGAAAATGTGTGTTTCCTCACACTGGAGCAATTCAGAATTGTGCCTGCTTACTGAGCCCTGAGGATGGGGGAAATCTGTAGGAGTTAAAGGGAAAGGAGCAAGGGGAGAGAAGTGAAAATTTTTCTGACCTTACTTTCAGGTCAGCTCAGACTTGGCAGGTCAATGATGGCCCCAAAACTGCCCCGTATAGATTTACAAGGGTTTAATTACAAGTGGCAGGAAAAACCCTGCATATCAGTGTTCAGGTATGCCTTGTTTTATGCAAAGCACATGTCACTGAAAATCTGCTAATCAAATTTTTCTAATTGAAAATTATTTAAAGTGACCATTTAAAGGGAACCTTTTATAAATTCTTTTGCAACATGAAGAAAAGTTTTCAGCAAAGTGAAGAAGTACTCCATGAAAACCTGGATTTTTATATGCAGGGTTTACTTAACACTAAGACATAGTTATGATACAAGAATCCCACTTTCAAAAATGCAAAACCAACAGCTGGATCTTCATAAGCATAATTATATAGACAAGCCATGTTACCTACCCACCCCACCAAAAACCCAGTCTGATTTGTGTCTTGAATTTCTCCCACCTCAGTGCCTTTGTAAGGCTGTCACCCATTCCTGAAATGCACCCACTCCTTGCCTCTGCATCTTGGGATCCCTAAGTCCCACCTCCTTATATAAGGCCTTTTCTGATCCTTCAAATTTCTAATGAATCCACCATCCTCCCTCACCAATGACCTTAAATTTATTTTGTATATGTATATTTTATATTTATTACACCTATACATGTTGCTTCCCCGCTACATACTAAGCAACTTGAGGGAAGAGATTTTTTTTTTAATTCTCGTCTTTGTTTTTCACTTTTGTCTTTGTACGTGCTAGTACATAGTAGATACTTAATAAACACTTTTTGATTTTTAAAAATAAATATAAATCATTTTATATTTAAATTGAAACAAAAGTAAATTTGCTTAAATTATCCAAATAATTTTGTAGCACTTTCTCTTTCCCTCCTTCCCTCTCCCGAATAGCTTTGTAGTACCCAGCTCATGTAATCCTGGCCAACTTTTCTTCTTCCAAAAAGCTGGACACACCTCCATGACTCTTCACAGGCCTTCAACTCTATTACCCAAGCAATTAGAGGCCCCTGGTCAGGTGCTCCTAAAATGCATTTGAGCTCAGTGGAGCTGGCTATACAACATGAGGATGATGGGAAGATTCAAAGACTTCAATAGAAGAGGCAGTAGAAGCCCACAAGCAACTGACTTAGAAGGACATCAGCCAGAATTCTCTCCAATGACTTCATGAGACTTTTACCTAGTAAAATACTACCTCAGTTCTTTCCTCTTTCCTGTAGATTTCCTACTTCATATCCCCTTTACTTTATACTAGAATCAAAGAATTAATGCAATGAAGCCTGTGTGGAGTCCTAGTAGCCAGTAGAGGTACATGGTGATGGTTGCATCAACAGTTCCTTAAAGGTCACTGCTACTTTTTATTTTTCTCTCTCTTTTTGCAGGCAATTGGGGTTAAGTTACTTGCCTAGAGTAATACAGCTAATAAGTGTCTGAGGCTGGATTTGAACTCAGGTCCTCCTAACTCAATCCATACTTTTTCAACTAGGGCATTTCAGACTGATATGCATTTCCTTACTGTGTCTGACAAGTTCCTTAGGTCTTGAAGGGTCCTTAGTGATTTCTACTAAATTTTCTCATTGTGAGTTCATTCTGCCAAGGTCTACCATATCTGTATTAATAGAGAACCCAGAAAGCCACCAGCCCATGGATTGCTGTCCCACCCCAGGCTCTTCTTCCTTCCTATTAAAAACGTAGGTCAAAGGCCTTGATTGCAAGTACTCTGACATTTATGACTCAATATACTAACTCTTGTCTTTTATCTTAGAGAAAGCAAAACCTGATACAATTCAAACCCGTACTCATTTTTTGAGTGTCTACCTTGTTAAGAACACTGTGCTAGGTGGAAGGGACATACAAAATTCAGACAAGATACAGTCCTTACCCCCACGGAGATTATAGTCCAGTAAGGGGATAAGAAACAAATGGAGATGATTTTTTTTTAATAAGAAGTTGTAGGGTTTTGTTTTTTTTTTTAAAGCACCAAGTCAGATCCAAGGTGGAGGTCATGACCAGCAGGAATTATCATGGAAGGCTTCATGGAAGCAGTGGTATCTAAGGCAAATTTTAACGAATTCATAGAGATTTAAGAGGCAAAGTGTGGGAAAGCCTTAGATAAATCTAAGAATGACCAATAGCCCAGAGCTGAAAAAACATAGAGCATGTTCAAGTGACAGAAAGAAATCCATATTGCTTTGAACAAAGAAAATATAGAAACAAGCAAAACAAATCATTAGTCTCAATTGATTAAGTGTCTACTGTGTGCCAGGTACTCTTTTAAGGGTTGAAAATGCAATGAAAAAGAGACTTTAAGAAACTTCTATCATCCTAGTAGGAAGAACCCATGAGAAAACATGCAACTATATTGTGAATAAAAGAGATAGCTTGCATTTCTTTCATTTGCAATAGCTGTTGTTCAATTGTGTCCAACTCTTCATGACCCCACTTGGAGTTTTCTTCACAACGATACCAGAGTGGATTCCATTTCCTTCTCCAGCTCATTTTCCAGGTGAAGAAATTGAGGCAAACAAGGCTAAGTGTCTTGCCCGGGGGTCACACAACTATCTGAAGTCACATTTGCACTGAGGTCTTCCTGACTCTAGGTCCAGTGCTCTATCCACTGTGCCACCTAACTGTCCTACTTGCAATAGCATGTAAAAATAATTTTTAAAATTTCTATAGGCATATACTGTACTTTACTATAGAATGGCTATAAATTTGCTTCTATTAAGAAATTCAACAATCCAAGGTTCTGGTTTTTTTATAGCAATAGTTTAATTTGCTTTGCTGAGCTGTCATTTTCATCTACTCTTTCATCAGTTTCCCAGAAACATAATGTGGTTTAGTCACTTAATTTTTACTATTTTTCTCTCTTAATTTTTCAGTGATTAATTACTTAATTTGGGGGTTATCCAAATCTTCTGCCTGCCTACTGGACATCTCAATGCTTGTTAGTATCTTGCTGCTCTTATGAAGGTTTTTCACCCATCAAGCCCTTCTGCCTGCCCAGATAGGGCAAATCTTTTCATAACAAACACCATCACCACCACTTCACACCATAAAGGAATAAAATGTAGAAACCCCCCAATTTCTCAAAGGGCTATTGATTCCTTTATTGAGACATAGGACATACTCTTTTATCCCCAATTAGGCAATCTGTACAAAAGATGTAATACAACTCAATAAACAACTCAGTGTGTTAATGATCTAATGTGATGGGATCGGGGACAAAACAAAACTAAGTTTTGGAGGTTGTCAATGAATTTATATTATTCATAATTCTTGGTTTTCCAATTTCCAGGGGTAATAATTATTGAAATTATTTAAATACTTTAAAAATCTTCTACCCAAATAAGGGTTTGCTTTTTTCAGGAAGTGAGATAATCTCATTCTCTAAAGGTTAACAAATAGTTGCGATCTTTTCTTGATTATTGTTAATGCATTTTTGGTACTTAGTGTCATCATCTAAACACCAGTTCCTAGCATTTTTCCTTTAAGAAGAAAAGAAAATATGTAAGGTGTGAATCATCTGTTGCAGCTTCATACTGAGGGGAAATGGAACTTGGCAATACCTTTTCTCAGCCTTTTCAGTACAGTCCAGAATTCTCTGTGTAGCAAAAGAACACTGTGGTACTGAAGGAACTTGTGGCAGACCATGAAAAGATTTCTGGGATATGCTTCAATCTCTAAATCTCCGCCTTTTGTGTGTGTCCTTGGCCTTTATTTGCCTGTTATTTCCTTTTTTCCACTCTATTCCCCCTCCCCATCTCTTTCTTTCCATCCTTGTTTTCTACTTCTCTCCATGTTATACAGAAATTAGATTGTTTAGCCTGGTGACTTAATCCCTTAATTACATTAAAGATTTTTATGAAAAGGATGCAGATCATTTTCATGGAGGCTTTAATAAGAGGAAATGCCCTTAAAAACAGAAGAGACTTGGGTTAGACATGGTTGGCATCATTAAAGCACCAGGATGGGCTTCCAAAGAGACTGAGTAGTCTCAGCTCCTAAAAATATTTTTTAAAAGATAAACATCCTTCTGTCCTAGATCCTCTTTCCTGATCTACTGTTGGTCATAGTGACCTTCCTCCTTACCCTTCACGTAGCATTTTGGTTTGCACCTCTCTAAAATAGTCATCATGTAATATTGTATGTCAAAGCTGTGTGTAGTTTGTGCTTTATCCCTCTTCTAGAGTGCCCTAGATGGCTTAAACATTTTTTATCTGCTTGGGAATCACTAAGTCAAAGTCGCTCTAGAAATAAGAATGTCTCGATCTAGAGGTATTCACACACATGGTAAACCATATATGTTGCCCTGTTTTATGTCATAAGTGAATATAAAGCTGCCCCTGAACAAACCCATTCCCCCACGGCACTGGATAGATAAGACTGGTGACATTCTTCCAGGCTCCACTAACTTCAATGGAGAACACAGATGCATATGTAAACTTGATGGGCTATATGGCCCTGTAGTAAGACATAGAATACACAAAAAGGCAAGAGCAGTTCCTATAGCCAAAGACTTGTCAAGGAAACTTGTTAACTTTTTTTCTCTATGGTGCTCCAAGGTCAGAAAAGGCACTAGGGTTGTGGGGGTGGGGTGAGAATCCTTGTTTAGTGACAAATTCTTAATTTGAAAAAATAATGAGCTTGACTTCTCTCCCTGGAAAAATCCTAAAACACATTGAGTATGATTTACTTGCATTTTAAAAGAGAAAAAGTGATTATTTAAAAAAAAAAAGGAAGACTAATCACATGGTTACATTAAGAAATGGTCATGTCCAATGAACATCATTTCCTTTTTGACAGAGCAATGAAACTAGAAGATAAAACGTCTGTTGTTGATATAGTATGCTTAGATTTGTGACAAGATGGAGACATATAGGTTAGATAATAGTATTAATTGATTTCTAACTTATTGAAAGATCAGACCCAAAAAGCAGCCATTAATTTGCTTATGCGTTATAGAGAGGTCTCTAGTAATATGCCTCAAATGTCTTTCTTCTTATACTTCCACTTATAGTGTTCAACATTTTTATCTTGGATGGACAAATAGAAAGAAATACAGTATGCTTGTTAGATTTCCAAATGGCAAAAATCTGGGAGGGATAACTACCACATTGGATGACAGAGTCTGGATTCATAACAACATTGAAAAGCTAGAATAAGAGATGAAACTGAGTTAAATTCGAAAAATATTTATTTGTAACCTACTATGTTTCAGAGATTATGTGAGGCAGTAGGGGCACAAAGAAAAAAAGTCCCCTCAAGATGTTTACATTTTACTCAATTTTAATTTTGATTAAATGTAATATAAAATATAAAACGTCTGCTCTTGGGCTCAAAAAATTAATTTTGTAAGCACAGAATGGGGAGACATAGCGAAATAAGAGTTTCATTAGGGGAAAAATTATCTGGTTTTAATGAACTACAAACTCTATTTGAGTCAACAATAGCATGGCATGACAAACAAAAGCAGTTGCTTTGTGAGGCCTAAATAAGACAAGTAAATTAGACCCCCAAAAATTCTATGGCCACGTTTCCAATATTGCCAGCTCTAACCTTGAGAGGACATCAATACTTCTAGAAAAATTACTGAATAATGGAGGTAACATGCTAAGCAGTGTCTTCACTTCTGCATCCCATATCTTAGGAAAGACACAAAACGTGGAACATGTTCATAAAGGTGCACCTGAAATTGTGAAAGACCCTGAGAATGTGTTGTATGTGAAATGGGTAAAGTAACTGGAGATGATTAGTCTGGAAAATAGAAGCCTTAGAAGTGACATGATAGCTGTCTTCGTTTATCTGAAGGGCTGTCATTTGTTAAGTGAATTAGACTTGTTTTGTTTAGTCCTAGAGGGTAAAACCAAGAATAATGGGTAGAAAATAATTTAATCTTGACATAAATGAAAACTTCTTAAGAATTAAAGCTCCCCAAAAGTGAAGGCAACCTGATCCCCCTCAACAAAGTTTGTCAAGCTGAAGCTGTTGTTAGAGATGTCGTAGAACGGTTTTTGATCAGGTAGAAGTTGGACCAATGGCCTCTGAAGTGCCTTTAAATTTCTCAATTCTTTGGCAATCACAGAATATAGATAAGAAAGAGAGTATAGTCAAGCTGCCCAATTTTACAGATGTGGAAACGGCCAATGAAATTTATGTGACTTGTCCAAGGTCACACAGCTTGTTAGTAGTAGAGTATGAACCAGAATCCAGGTCTCCTAATTCTAGGGATCTATTCATTACTCCACACTATTCTATACAGTTTTTCCTCTTCTCTTCTATGACAGAAATGACCAGATAGAATAGGATCTATATTGATCAGACTGATAATGGTCTCAGAGATCAGAGCCAAGGAATATACCATACTAATACATTCAGCATACACTATTTATTTGGCAAAGGATGTGTGCAGTAATGTGTGCTACTTCTTCTACTCAGTTGTTCCTGAGGCCCAGGAGTCCTGAATTCTGGGACATTCAGCAACAGGGAAGTCAGAGATTTTACTAAGATAGAAATGCCCTAAGTACCATTTGGGATTGTAGGATCTGGGATGAGGTGACCCAATCATGAATTCAAGGGGAAGGTTTTGCTGTTGTTGTTGTTGTTGTTTTGAGTTTAAGAATCCTTTATTTTTAAGATAACTGATTTAGAAATAGAAGGACTCTAGAGGTCATCAAGTCATATCCCCTCAATTCATAGGTGAGTGAACTGAGGTCCATAAAGGTTACTCAACCCAGACAAGGTCAAACAGGTAGCAAGTGGTGAAGTCCCTTAACTCCAATTCCAACATCCATTTTTTTCTTTTTTTAGTTTATTTTTATTTTTGACATTCTTTTTTTAATTTATTTTTTATTTTTCTTTTACAACACTCAGTTCCACAAGTTTCTGAGTTCCAAATTTTCTCCCCCTCTCTCGCCTTGCCCCTCCCCCAAAAGACAGCATGTAATCCAATATAGTTTCTACATGTACCTTTACATTAAACTTATTTACATGAAAGTCAAGTTGTAAAGAAGAATCCTAACCAATGGAATGAATCATGAGAAAGAAGAAGTGAAACCAAAAAAGAAGAAAGAATTTTAAAAAAGAGAGCAAATATTTTAGTTCAATCTGCATTCAGTCTCCACATTGACATTCTTTTCCTTTTAAATTTTGACTTCTAAATTCTCTCCCTGCTTTCCAACCCTGTCTTGCCCACTAAGAAGACAAACAATATATCAGTTAATTATACATGTAAAAATATACAAAACATAGCTCCATATTAGCTATATCAAAAAAATAAAGTGAAAAAAATCATACTTCCATTTACACTGAGTTCATCAGTTCTCTCTCTGGAGGTGGATAGCATTTTTTCATCATGAGTCCTTTGGAATTGCATCAGACCATTTTATAGATCAAAGTAGTCACATCTCTCACAGTTGGTCACTACAACATTGCTATTACTATGCACAGTGGTCTCTTGTTTTTCTCACTTTACATTAGTTCCTAGTGTGTAAAGGGTGTTAAGGGAAGACTAGTACCTCTGGTGAGAGGGCTACTGAGCCCTTTATGGGGCTGCTTTCCATCTTTGATGTCCACCCAACTTTCACCTGTGACTCCAAGAAGCTGTAGGATGTTCAGCAGCCGCACCCCAGTAAAACCATTTCAGTAGATGGACTAAATCAGATTTAGGGTAAGTGCCAGGCCTCAAACCTGTCAATAAGTGGGAGGGGGAGTGGGGGTAATGATGTCTTCTCTAAGCACATGAAGATTTCCTTAGCAGAATAGGCAAAAATGAAAACAATTTATTCTAACGGGCCATGAAAATGGCAGAGGCAGGCACTGCAGAACACTTAGTGTTTGCTTACCCATCAAAGACACCAAGGTCATCATCTGTATCCCAAGCTATCACTAGTCATCTTGACTTTTATCTTGCTGCTGGACTCTAATGACTCTGGAAGAGAGAGTGACTCTAACTACTTCACACAACTCTGCTTCATTTAAATCCAATTTATGCACAAGTTAAAAGACCCATTCCATTTTACCCTTTTTGCCTACCTCAAAGTCCTGTGGCAACTGGTAAATGCATCTGCACTGGGAGCAGCAAGTGCATATATGCTTGGAGCTGTAGTCACCATCTTGCTCATAGGCAGCCTGGGCTGTAGGGTCATATTCTTAATTATTATTTATTTATTTAATATTTTCAGTTTTCGGCATTGATTTTCACAAGAGTTTGAATTACGAATTTTCTCCCCATTTCTACCCTCTCCCCACCCACTCCAAGATGGCATATATTCTGATTGCCCTGATACCCAGTCAGACCTCGCTTCTGTCATCCCACTCCCCCCCAATCCCCATTTCCCTTACTTTCTTGTAGGGCAAGATAGATTTCTATGCCCCATTGCCTATATATATTATTTCCCAGTTGCATGCAAAAACAACTATTTTCTGAACATCCGTTTTTAAAACTTTGAGTTCCAAATTCTCTCCCATCTTGCCTCCCCACCCACCCTCCCTAAGAAGTCAAGCAATTCAACATAGGCCACATGTGTAGCATTATGTAAAACCTTTCCACAATACTCATGTTGTAAAAGACTAACTCTGTTTTCCTCCCTCCTATCCTGCCCCCCAATATTCGGTTTTCTGCCTTGACCCTGTCCTTTTTTGAAAGTGTTTGTTTTCAATTACCTCCTCCCCTATCTGCCCTCCTTTCTATCCTCCCGCCTTTTTTATCCCCTTCCTCTGTCTTTCCTGTGGGGTAAGATACCCAATTGAGTGTGTATGTTATTGACTCCTCAAGTCGATTCCAATGAGAGCAAGATTCACTCACTGCCCCTTGCCTGCCCCCACTTCCCTTCCAACAGACTGCTTTTTTTGCCACTTTTATGTGAAATAATTTATCCCATTCTAGCTCTCCCTTTCTCCCTCTCTCAATATATTCCTCTCTCATCCCGTAATTTGATTTTATATTTTTAGATATCATCCCTTCATATTCAACTCACCCTGTGCCCTCTGACTAGATAGGTAGATAGATATAGATAGATAGACATATAATATATATATATGTATGTAGGTATATATATATGTATGTATATATATATGTACACACACACACACACACACACACACACACACATAGATATATACATGTATATTCCCTTTAG
>JAQQSZ010007657.1:0-13247 GCA_028646595.1 Phalanger gymnotis | reverse complement strand
ACTCAGATCCCCTCATTTCAAAGCCAACCCCTTTCCATAGTACTATTTTGTAGGCAGTGCATTGAAAAGAGCAGAACCTCTTTTGTCATTGTCTTCTAACCTAGGCTACTGCCACAAGTCTCTCCCCATTCCAGTCTATTCTCCACTCAGCTGCCAAAATGATATTCTTAAACCACAAATCTGATAATGTGACCTTCCTCCCCACTCACCACCTGCCCCTTTCAATAAACTCCAGTGGATGCCTGTTACTTTCAGGATCAAATATAAAACCCTCCGTTTGGTATTCAAAGTCTTTTATAGCCCATCCCCCTCTGACCTTTCCAATCTTCTTATACCCTACAGCCACCCCCACCCCTCCAAAACTCTTCAATCCTGTTCCGCCGGCCTCATTGCTCTTCCACTGCATCTCCCAACTCTGGCCATTTTCACTAGCTATCCTCCATGCCTGGAATTCTCTCCCTCCTCTTCTCTATCTCCTGGCCTCCTGCAAGACTCAACTAAAATCCTATTTTCTTCAGGAAATCATTCCAAATCCCCCTTAACATTAGTGCCTTTTCTCTGTTGATTATCTCCAATTTTTCACATTTATAGCTTGTTTGTACATAATTGTTTACATGTTGTCTCCCTTGTTAGACTACAAGCTCTGTGACAATCCCAGCAACAAAGGCAAAGATTGGTTTTTGCCTTTCCATGTATCCCCAGAGCTTAGCATGGCATCTGACACATAGAAGGTACTTAAATGCTTGCCGACTGACTGACTTCATTTCAATGGACTAGTTATAGATATATTGATTTGTAACTCTGGGATTATAATTTTTTTGTCTTATTATTTTTGTTTTTATCATGGACGTAGGCTGAATGTTTGCATTTAACGATCACAGAATTCAAATCAGAACATGCTGTTCCTTGTGAAGACAATTATCTGATTATTAAATACACAAAAGCAAATGTGATTTATTCTTAGACTATGTCTACACAGGCCACACTGAATAGACAGCAGCAATAATTATCCAAAGAATTTCATTATAAATAGAGGGCATTCTTGTTTGGGTCCAAGTATAATTCAATGTAATCCAATTTGACAGATACTTATTAAGTATTTATTAAGTCTATATGCAAAGCATTGTGCTAGGGGTCGCTGACAGAAAAACAAAAATCATCCTCTGCCTTCTAAGAGCTTACAGAAGTCTGAGACTTCTGAGTTTCTTTCTACTTTTGAGATTCTCAAATTCCATGATTCTGTTATTGAGGATACATAGGATGGATTTGGGGACTATATTGAGGACATAGAGAAGATTGGATTCTGGGACCTAAGTTATTTTTGCATTGATTAAGGAGATAACTGCTCAAATTTACTAACAGTTTGACTAAAACAATGAAAATCTTTCATAGAATTTGATTCTATGCTTTAAGTCTTATCAACTTTTTTGAAGTTTCATCATGGAGCATGAGAGACATAGTAAAATTTGGAAGTTCTCAGGGGAAGAAGGCCCATTTAAAATTTCTGAAATATCTAAAAGTTCCATGAAACAAATGCCCATATTTTTAACACCTGTGTTCTTTTGGCTCAGTTTGTATGGCTGTGTGCCATGGAAAAATTGAAACCAAACATCACCGAAATAGCAAATGCAAAGGCACGTGGTAGGCAAGAGCCAACAGCAAACCATTACAAACATGGAATTAGGAAGAAGAGGTATGAGGAATATCATGAAAGAAACATGATCAACACTAAAGATGGCCCAGGACCATGGTTAGAGCAAATGATACCTGAAAGATAGCCCATATGCTTCATGGGCATCCTTGAGAGGTTAGAAAGATGAGACTCCTACCTCCATACGCCACCTCCAGCACATTGGGCAGAAGGCGTGTGGGGGGTGGACTTATAAAGGACACAGACCAGAATCTCATAGGCTGGATAGGAATGGATGTGTTTTTTCTTTTGTTCCTGGAGAGAAGACTTGCGCTGATGAGATCATAGCTCCACTGGAACAGGCAACTGGGTGGCACAGGCCAAAATATGGCTTAATATTCACTTTCCAGAAGCATTCATGTCCCAGGCAGAGTTTTCCAAGTTGTAGCCCGATGGTCATATTTTCATCAATAAAGACTGAAGTACAATGAGGCTGTGCTAGGTGGTGCGGATGACACAAAGACACAAAGAAGGGGTCTTTGTCCTTAAGTAGGGGTGATAAAACAGAGGCACAAATGAATGAAATGCAAATCAGAATGTGATAAGTACCCAAGATAATGAAAAAGTGCTAGGAGGTCAGATGAGGGACAGATCCCTTTTAGCTATGGGAATTAGGATTCATGGAGAAGGTAGCATTTGAACTGGACCTTGAAAGATGGATAGGAATTTGTTTATATGTTTAAGCTTTATTAATTTCTTTTCTGAACTCTCATCCTTGATCTTTAAAAGCACCTTAAAATTTTCAAGTTCATTATCTAAAAACAGATCTTTATAGACTAATACATGGGGACAAATTTAATAAAATGAAACTTAATGGGGATAAAAATAAATTGAATTGAAATTTAATTGGGATAAAGTTTTACACGCAGATTCAAAAATAAATTTTGTAAGGAAAAAATGAAGGCAGCATGGCTAGACAGAGGTTTGTCTGAAAAAGATGGGTTTGGGGCAGGGTTTAACAGACTTTAGGTTCAATGATGGGAATCAGCAGGGTACAATAAAAAGGACTCTGGATTTGGAATCAAAGGACCTGGGTACAAATTCCAGTTCTGCCACTTAGCACCTATATGATCTGGGACAAGGATCTCAGTTTCCTCATCTCAAAAACGAAGGGATTAGACTAGGTGACCTTAACGTCTCTTCCAGCTTGAGATCTATGATCCAATGAACTGTGAGAAAACTGATACTATCTGAGGCTGCCTTAGGAGAGACATAGCATCCAGAAATAAAGAAAGAAGAGGGAGCTCCCTTGAACCCTGCTCCCTTGAACCCACATCTGAAATATATTGCCTTCCGTCATAGGCAGCACATTTTAAAGGACGTTGATAAGATGGAGAATGTCCATTGGAGAGCAATCAGGATGGCGAACAGTATTGTTTCATTCCCTATGAGAATCATTTGAAGGAATGAGGGACGTTAGACTAGAAAGTAGATCTATCGAGGGATGCGATTGATGTTTTCAAATATTAGAAAGGCTTCCATTAGAAAGATGAATTAGCTGTGTCCTGATTGGGTTCAGGGGACAGAACCAGGAGCAACTGGTGAATGTGAACAGATACAGTGAAAAACTGTCCAAATGGACTCTCTTGGGAGGTAGGGGGTTCCTTTTCACTTGAGGTCTGTAAGCAAAGGTTTGGACGTCAGGTATGTAGTAAAGGAAATCCATTTTTAGGAATGGAAAAAGATTCTAAATAAATGTTGATGCTGCATATATAGTGGTGGTAGAAACTCTTCAATTCAGCAAACATCTATTAAGTGTCTCTATGAGCCAGACTCTGTAAGTAGATCTAAGACAAAAACACAGTAACACCCACACAGTCTCTGTTCCCTCAGCCCTCCCAGGATATACTCTATTGGATAATGTGGCTAACAGACAATGATAAGATGGTATCAGGCGGTCCTCTTACCAGCTGTGGACACAACGGCAAAGCAGCAACAATTTAAGCACCCCCAGGGAAGATGAAGACTGGGAGGAAATGCAGGGGGAAAAAAAGCAGAATGAAAAATCTTAATGACATACTTACAATTAAATAACCCAAAGCTTGAATCAAGCATTTTGTTATGCTCTTTGTGAGTGATGTTTGTACTTTGAAACCTCTAAAATATTTAAGGCAAGAAGAAATGAAATGCACTGTGACCAGTTGAGGTCATACATTTAGGACAAAAATGATGAAATATTAAAATGAAAGAAATAAATGTTCGCACTGAAATACGGCGATACTGCTGAGATGAATTATTCAAAATTGAGGAGCATGTGCGACCTCCAATCTATTATATAACAGAAGGGAAGAATAGCAAAGTTCATGTGTAGAGTAGTGCCAGGAGATGAGGAAATGATGGAAAGCATTCTAAGAACATTGTAACTTTATGCTTAGCTTCAAGGGTAAGAATGTTAAAGAAAAGAGAGGTATAATTGACTGACACAGGGGAAGGGGAGTTCTTCAGAATGGGAGAACAGGGATGTGAACTTGGGGTTTCTTGGTAGGAAATCTAGGCTCTTGAACAAAATTGAATTGAGCATGTTTAATTTAAGAGTAAGTAATTTTACTCCTCTGAGCAACTTCCTCATCTATAAAGTAAAGCGGTTGGATTAGATGTTTAGCTAATTTGAATTATAGTTGAAAGACAACTCATAACCTAGAAATTGTCGTGCTCCAAAAGTTCATTGCATTGAGAGCTAGAAGAAACCTTAAAGATTATTCACTTCCATTTTACAGATAAAGAAACTGAGATGCAGAGAAATGAAATATCTTTACTAAAGTCACACAGGTAGTCATGTGGATTGGGGAGGAGAATTGTTTATGCACAGACTCCAGTTTCTGTAGTGCTTTGGACTAAAGAGGGTCTCTTTCACTGGAGGAAAGGATCTCTCCACTATATATTCTAAGACTTTGTGCACAGCATTGTGAGGCCATTCAATTCGGATTCTGGGCAAGTGAGCTTATAAGGAGCATAATTTAAAATGCTGGGGGTCTCCTGAGGAATTGTCTCATGAGTGAGATGTGAGTACAGGAAGATCAAAGTTGAAATAAAAACGGTAGGTATGTCTGGAGTATGTTATGGTTAGCCGAGGCAGCAGAAAATTAGCAGCATACCGTCAACAGTCATCTCTCCTAGCTAGTTGTGACAGGAAGCAAGTGCCCCAAGGCTGTCGTTGTGGTGAGCTCCCCTAGGAACTTCATATGACTGGACTAATGTGCCCCATTATCTTCTGATGTGGCTCATTCTCGAAACTTCAGCAAGTTTTTCCTGATGTAAATATCTACACCTACCTGACTTTGTTCCTCGGGTCAGCATGTCCTAAAAAGCCAAAAAGCTGAATATGATGCATTTCTTGGCCACCAGAAGTTTAAACCAAAGGATTCAAGGTCAGAGACAGAGTGGTGACAGAGGAGACATTGTGGTAAGTGGAGCAGAGAGAGTTTTTCTTTGTGTCTAGACTGCCTTGCCTACATCCTTGCTCACAATTTATGATCTGGCTGGGGCAAGATGCAGCCAGAAGTCTCTACCAGCGACAGGACACCAAATCGAAAAAGTATCAAGTCTTGAACAAGCCCTCATATTTAACCACCAGATAGCAGTGCTTGCCAATAACCTGGTCCTATTCAAAAGGAAAAATCAGTGACTGGGAGTTCTACACTCACAGCAGATGTGACACAGGACTGCTACATAGGAGTCTGATGTTTTCTGTTAAATAGAATCAGCCTAGTGGCAAGTACTATTTGGCAGTTCAGCTTAATCTGATTGTTAAGCTGAAATAAAAACAAAGTAACATAATTAATATTAGCTGCTTGAAAATTATGCCAGCTTAAATCTGCCTCTCTGAAACTTCCCCCCATTGTTTTTGGTTCTGCTCTCTAGGGCCTCACAAAACAATCTGTCCTTCCTATTAAGAGCCATCTTCAAATTTAATTATCCGTATTAAATTTCATCTTATTTGATTCAGTCCACCATATTCTAGTCTATCAGGGATATCCATCCGCCTTTTCCTTCTACCCTGTGGCCCCTCTCTCCTGCTGCTGAGTTCTTCCTGGAACCTTCATTTTGAGGAAGGGCCCAGATCGACCATCCCTCATTCTCTGGACTTTTATCATTCTCATGCCCCTTATGAATATTTCCCTGGTAATCTCCACTTTTACTCACTTTCATATGTTGCCTTCTCCTTGTTAGAATATGAGCACTTTCAGAGCAGGGATTGCTTGTATTTGTGTCAATCGATCAACAAATATTTCTTAAGCACCTACTATGCTCCAGGCATTGCCCTTGGCATAGTGTTTGGCCAGCAGTAAGTGTTTAATAAATGCTTATTGGCTTGACTTGACTTGAGTACCTCATCTATCCTACATGTTTGCTAACCTTCCCAGATTTGTGTCATCTGCAAATCTGATGAGCATGCCATATGTGCACTCATCCACGTCATTGACAAAAATGTTGAAGAGCACAAGGGCATATATAGATCCCTGAGATCTGTACTAGAGAATTCACTCCAAGTTGACAGTGAGCTCCCAGTGACTACTCTTTGGGTACAGTCATTACGCTAGTTTTAAACTACCTTCCTATAACAATATCTCCCACATTGTTCTCTCTTATCTACAAGGATAGCTCTAGACTTAGGTTTCAACAAAGCATTTGATAAAGTATATTATGATAACGGCATTCTTCAATTGTGTAGTCTTGTTATATTGTCAAAGAAGGAAATGAGGTTCGTGTAGCATTAATCGTTTTTGATGAAGCCCTTCCAGCTTTTAGTGATCATGTCTTCCTTTTCTAAATATTCAGAAACTAGGTTCTAGAATTGTTCCAGAAGTATTATTCAAAATCACCGGTCTATAGTTTGCAGTCTCTATCCCTTTGCGCTTCATTAGACATCAGGAAATTTGCCCTTCCCTAGTCAAGTGGTACCTCTCCATTTTTCTTCATTTTTTCCCCAAAGATTACAACTATGGCTCAGCAACCACATCAGGCATCTCCTTCAGTACCCAGCACCGAAAGGAGGGGTGCAGCAACTTAGCTCTGGTGACCCGCGGCTCATTTATATTTCCCTCTGTCCTTTCCTGGGAATGATCCTGTTCGGCCCTTAGAAGAACAAATTAAAAACACAGGCGCAATACTTATATTTCACGGATGCCTGGCTATGCGTTCTTGGTGGGTCCTCAATTGCTCTAGAACCTGGGTATAGATGATATAAAAAGGGTGCTTGAAGTCGGAAGAGACCTTAGGCACGATCTTGTCTCTTTGCTTCATTTTATCAATGAAGAATCTAGGGCCCAGAGACATTTAGTCACAAAAATAATAAATAGCTGGATTGGGGCTCAAACCCAGTCCTTTGGTTCCAAATGCAAAATTCATTTCAACATGCTACACTTTTGCATATGAATATTGTCAATACGTGGCTCAAATGCAGCCTAACGCATTGAGATAACTAACCTTCAAGAACTAGGCTCAAGTCCTGTCCTGAGAGAAGGAGTGGCTGGCAGAAAACCTTGGGGTACGACACAGAGCCCTGGTTGAATTTATTTCGTCAGTCTCTCTGAGAATGCAAAGACCGCCGTTAAGACAGGGAACTGTGGTCCCACTAGTTTCTTTTCTAACACTACATAGTCTTGTTTATGCAGACAACTTGAAGCTGGGAAATATAACCAAGCAATTGGTGGAAAAGCAAGGTAGCACAAGTGTAATCTGTGGCCCAGTACGCCTACTCTAGGTATGTATGTTCTAGGGTAATCTTGGGAAGCTGCTCCAAAAATTCACTCTCGCTCATTTCGCTCCTACCCAGCATTTCCTCTGGGAATCTGAGAGTATATAGCTCATGTGTTGGCATTGTTACTCATCCTTCTTTCTCAAAGAAGACCAATTGTCAACATCATAAGGGGGATATCTCGACTTACTCATGAATTGCATTTAACTGAGGCAGAGATGTGCCCAGTTCTCCACAGATATGGGTAAAAGGGCACGCAGATTTCCTGTAAGTATTCAAAGTGACAATGCATATCAGATATAGGATAGTCTTTATTTCACCCCACAGAAAGAATGTTAAAAAAAAAAGACAAAGGACTCATAGTCCACAAACTATTAATACAATTCTGATGAATCTTACCTGCTCACCAGGAACCTACATAGTCATCTGGACTCACAGTACTACACTGTTGTTGGGACTTCCTTGAAAAAGAAACAAATACGGAGTTTCTAAAGAAGCAAATCTCTCCCCTCCCCCCCCACCCCCAAGAACTCTAGCTAATCAATTCATCCTCAGCCTCAATGTATTTTAATAGACATATCCTAGTAGAAGTCTGAAAATCCTCTTTTTTAAAAAAAAAAAATGGTTGTCAATGGGAACTGCCACCACTGTCCAAGGGCATAGACAAGCAAAGTCCCTAAAAGCCCCGCCTCACCATAAACTCATCATGTTGGTTAGGTTGCCCGGGATCCACTCCTCTGAATAAGGACGCAGGTCAAATCAGAGACCCAGTGGCCAGCTACAGGTGCCAAAGAAGAGAAGTTAAGTGTGCAGGTGAGGAATTTGTGGGGCTGAACCCTAGCTCACTTACATAGAACTAAGGTGCCATCTTCTTCTGAGCAGTGGATCATGTAGCTGGTTTTAGCTTCCTCTGACAACCAGGTATGGTTTCCTGTATTTATTTGCAGGCTGGACCTGGCCCCGTCACCTGGCTTCACTGCAGGTATTTAATAAAGCTTTGGGTCTCTGTGCTTTACTCAGGCATCCATGAAAGCAAAACCATTTCTAGCCTTGGCTGGCATTGGTCACTGACCCCTGAGCTCTTCTTGCTCCCCTTCCTTTCACCTTTCTTTGAGAATTCCTTCCTCCTAATGATTGCTTAGTTCTAAGGGAACCTTGCCTGAGGCTGTCTATACTCGTGGACATACCTACTGGTATTTCTTCTTTGTCTTTTATCAATTTACCAGTTTTATAATTTAGGGGTTTTTTTCCATTTAAGAAATACTTTGAAGAATTTCCCTGTCCCCCCTCCCCCACAATCCAATCTCAGCATTGTTTGTAATATAGTCTGAAAGAGAACACATTCATTGAATTTGAGATCACTTATGTTTTCCCTCCTTGTCATATGGATATCTTCTCCCCTTTAAGGAAAAAAAAAAGGCCTAAAGGTGGCTGGAAAAATAACCAAAGAGGGGAATAGAGTCGAGGGAAGAAACATTTAAAGGCAATTTCACCAGGCTTATAATCACAGGGGACTCAACCATTCTTTTCAGTCAACTCCATAGCTAGCAGCAATCCTGTACCATGGAAAAAAACAGGCGATTTTTCTTTTCCTTAGCAAATAATGGATGTGGCTGTTAATAAATTCAGGAAGCATTAGCTATCTATTTCATGACTTGGTAATACATTGTATTTTCAAAGATGGGATTACCTAATCCAGACAGCCTTGCTGAAACAGCAGAAAACCTGAGAGTCTGCTTTTCAAAGGGACTAAAACCGAAGAATCACTGTAGACTGTTGTCTTATAAATTCATACGAGTTCTCCCAAAGTGCTAGCCAAATGTTTGAAACAAAAAATTCGAAAGGAGACATGACAGCCATGCAGCTCATATGAAAAGCAATTCCATCTTAGTACAACCTAATCCACTTATTAGAACAGCTAGCTTAATTACTGGGGGGTGGGGTGGGGGGTGGAATCTTACTTTTATCTGTGGCAAGCCCAGAAAGTGAGAGAAAAGGTTACATTTTCATAAGGATAGGCATTGGTGGCACCCTTAAAAAGAGGTCAAAGAGTTATGCTAGGTCATGCTTTCAAGTTACAGAGGGCCAAAGTTGTTACTTTAATCTTCTGCCTGCCCAAGTAACCAAGGAAGCATGTTGGCCCAAAGAGGGGTAACAGCCCTCAACTTTCAAATAGAGTCAATTACATTCTCTGCTCCACTCTCTCCTCACCCCCAACCAAGTCCCTCTCCAAATCCTATTTACTAAATTTCTTGCCCAATGTAGCAATTAGTTAATAGAGTCACATATGAAATTAATTATGAAGCAATTAAAGCTT
The DNA here is from genome assembly GCA_028646595.1 of Phalanger gymnotis. Lineage (NCBI taxonomy): Eukaryota > Metazoa > Chordata > Mammalia > Diprotodontia > Phalangeridae > Phalanger > Phalanger gymnotis. The sequence continues at coordinate 3,542 of JAQQSZ010007657.1, read as the reverse complement.
TGCTGATGACTTCCTACAAAATGGGTTACAAAGAACCAGATTTAATTCTAAAGTCTCTTTTTGGATTTTGGGAGGGCCAAAAAAGGGGATTCATGTGCTACAAAAATTGAATGCCATGGTTACTTCCTATTGCTGCCCACATGGGAAAGACACTGCCCCCAAGTAAACAAGATAGGGGAATATATACCTGAAAAAATCAAGAGAAGCAGCCTGGACATTATGGTATTTTAAAGAAAATATGCCTCCAATAGGAGCCATGCCTTAGACCAATGACAATAGGGATCCCCTACCCAACTGGTCACATGTTGGTTCCAAATCATGTCCGTGTTTTGGTCATGAGCCACTTAAGACATTTTCAGTAGATTCTAAGTCATAAATCACATTATGGACTATGAATTCTTTATGACCATATTGTTACCTATTTTTGCTGGCATTAAAAATATTTTAACAACCATTATTTTGCCCACCTCCTTTAAAAAAGAATGTTCTATAGATGCTTATTTCTTTCATTGTCACTTCCCAATGATTTCCTCCTTCTTTCTCCTCACCCCCTACCTAACCCACCCTCATCCTACAAAAATGGAACAAAGAATTATCTCTAAGTAAAACAGACTAAGATATTGGTCCCTTCTGATTATGACCTGTCTTATATAACAAGCTATAGCCCAACACCTCTTTGATAAGATGAATGTAAGTTTATTTTACCATCACTCCCCTAGGGTCAAACCTTTGCTTCACTGATGAATGTTCTGATGTCTTTCAATGTTGTTTGGTATCATCATAGTCTAGGTTGGCCACCTTGGTCTCTTGCCACTCCTCCCAATTCATACAGAGCTCTCCATGTTTCCCTGACTAAGTTATAGAAAGATATGGATTGATGCCCATAGAGCAAAAGCCCTACACTCATGAAATCACAGCCCTAAGAAGTATTAAAAAAATTTTTTACTACTACCACTATTACTGTTATGAATGCAAAATCCCAAGAAACAGCATTTTTGAGTAATTCATAATCAATTTATTAATTAGGCTAGTCGGCAATCAAAAAATTGATGGTCTTTTATTTCTCTTGCTAACCAAAGACCACCAATGAAGATAGTGTATGCCTTAAATACCTTTGTAAAAGGGGATGCCCTAGACAAGTGAAAATCAACTCTGATTGGTAGACATTTAATGAGAAAGTAGGCCAGAAGTCTTTGGCTCCTCCTGCTGAGAATATAGCTTGATCATGAGACTCAGCCACCTTTAGTAATCTGAACAGGAGAATCCCTCTCCATCCAGACCATTCCGTTTGGTTTTCTCCTTTATAAACTGGGCCACCTTAAACTCTAGTGGAGGGCTACAAGGTCAGGGACTCCTTTTCCTGGGGTAAGGACTCACCTAGACTAGATTCTATTTACACTCTAAACAGAAGTTAAGTCTTCTTGTTGGGTAGGGTCTGGCCCAAGATTGAAGAACATATTTCTTTGAGGACTAAGCGTAATCTCATCAATTAGTCATGTCCTTCAGAGACTGACTTTTTACAGGAGTTGGGCCTTAATGAGGAAATCCCAATTTAATAATTGGTTACTAATATAATAGCAAAATAACAATTTCTCTTACTATCACTACCAGTGATAATAATGATAATGATGACCATGACAATGATGATGACAGGAAGTGTCGTGAAGTGGTTAGAGAGCTGGTGTCAGAGCCAGGAAGACTTGGGATCAAGACCTGCCTCTGACGTATACTGCCTGTATGATGCTTGGCAAGTTACTTAGCCTCTCAGCAATATCTAAGACTACAAATTTCAGAGAAAGGAGGAGTTTCCTCTCCTGGGAGTTCTCTATACTAATAAATTACCAGTTTGGTTCCTATTCCTATTAATGATAATAATCCACTAAAGTCCTCCTCACTGTGTAAAGAGGTCCAAGTTTCTCTAAGCCCATGACCCAGAACATGAGGTCATTTAGGTTCATGGATATACTAGAGACAGCTTGTGCTGGCTGTTGAGAGCTGATTGTTAAATTTTTAGTGTGAGCAAATCAAGGCTTAATTTATTGTTTTGTTAATTCTCTAGATTTAAGGAAGTGATGGATAAAATGTTAAAAATGTAGATTAAACTTTAAGTGTATCACATACTTTTTTTGGAGTGGAAGAGAACTGGTTGTTAAACATTTATCAGAACACCCCTGGGTGGGTCCTACCAAGTTTGAAAGATTTTGAGTGTGAGGCTTGCAGTAAATTATATTATCTGTAGGTCTAAGAACCAGCCTTGGTGAGTTTGGAGAAGTTCATTATTAGAAAATGTGTGTGTATACACATGCACACATAACACATATATCTGTGTGGATAGATAGATAGATCAATAGATAGGTAGGTAGGTAGATAGATAGATAGATAGATAGATAGATAGATAGATAGATAGATAGATAGATAGATAGATAGGTGGATGGATGGATGGATGGATGGATGGATGGATGGATGGATGGATGGATGGATGGATGGATGGATGGATGGATGGATGGATGGATAGATAGACGGATGGACGGACAGACAGACGGACGGACGGACAGACAGACAGACAGACAGACAGAGAGAGATAGATAGATAGATAGATAGATAGATAGATAGATAGATATAGATATAGATAATATGTATACCCTGGCCCTCCTCTTCTAGTTCGCCTTTATGTATTGTCTTCTCCCATTTGTATGTGTGTGTGTTTATACACATATATGTATGTATAAAGAAAGAGTATGTATATGCATATATGTATGTGTATGTGTGTATATACGTGTGTATGTGTATATATGGGTGGCTAGATGGCTCTGTGTATAGAACACTGGGCCTGAAGTCAGGAAGCTCTGACTTCACATCTGGTCTCAGACACTTGCTAGATGTGTGACCCTCAGCAAGTCACTTAACCTCTATTTGCCTCAATTCCTCATCTGTAAAATGGGGACACACTGGAGAAGGAAATGGCAAACCAGTTGTGTCCATACAGTCACAGAGTCAAACATGACTGAATGATTCAACAACAATGTGTGTTTATGTATGTGTGTATGTATATAGATATGTATATAAAAATATGTGTGTATATATATTATATATATATGTGTGTGTGTGTGTGTGTGTGTGTGTGTATAAGTATATATAGTTGTTGTTGTTGTTGAAGTCCTTAATAAATTTGTGTTTGGTGAATGCAGTTATGTTGTTTCAATGAGAAATTTGATCCCTGGTACATCCAAATCCTTGGACAGATGCTAAAAATGGACAATGACCTGGTCTCATAGTTGAACAGGAGGAAAAGATTGACTTTGGGAAACCACATAGTACTTTTAATGACCCCAAGCTTCTCCCTGAAACATAGGTCCACCTTTCTAATAATGGTCTCCCAAATGATGCTGAGGGTCTTTGAGTCATGGAACACCACAGTGTCTGAAAAATTAAAGTTGAAGGTCACCCAAAGGGCATAGAAGAGACATATTTTGGGCTGCAGCATATGACAGATGAAGAATTGTAAATGATGTCACCAAAAACGTATAAGACCTGAAAAGGAG
>JAQQSZ010007656.1:0-13248 GCA_028646595.1 Phalanger gymnotis | reverse complement strand
CAACTGTCTCTTAGCTCTGCTCCAATCGTTCAGAAAGCTCCTCCCACCACAGGCTTTTATTGGCTCCAGTCCTAGCCACTCCCCCCAGGATCCTGGGAGGCTCGCATCCACATAGGTTCCACACCCAACAGGGCTCTGGGCCTGGGGCTTAACACTTAGCAAGACTGGACGAAATACACTGAATTACTCAAAGAAAACAAAGACCATTTTGCTTGTCAACACACCTTATATACAGTCCTAGCCGGGCATCTGATTGGCTAGAACTCAGGTCTCTGATTGGCTGAATTCATGATTGACTAAAAGTCAGTTCACGGACCATTGGCTCTGGTCTTAGCAACTCCCCTTAGGGCCCTGAGGGCTTCAAGCTCAAATTGGCTTAGTACCTAGTAAGTAGAGGCATTAGGCCTACTTACAAAGAAGGATATAATCAAACTTTCCCTCCTAGCCCCACCTGAGGCTTATCAAATGATCACATTAATTGATCACATTAATACTACAGGCAGGCATTGATACTGAAAATAAAGAAAGCCTTCCACATTAGTTAAACTTCTCTAAGCCATGGAGATAATCAAAGACTATGTCTACTTCCTTTTTTTCTTTCAGTTATTAACTGATTTAAATAGATCAGGTTGGAGCTATTGTAACTGAAAGGAGGACTTATCCTCTTATTTGTCTACTTTCTCTAATTTGATGTTAATTTTAACCTTTACTTTAACCCCTCAATGATCTCCACTCTTCACATGAACGGCTCATTCTGGAATGACTCCTCTGTTAGTAATCAGTCATGTTTTATCTGTTAAGATGTTTTCAATATCATAGAGACCTTTTAACTTTTTGGTGCTTATCATGTGTAACATTTGAGTCTTCTAGGAAAAAAGTATTCATGATATAATAATGTGATTAACCTATAAGCTTTTTTTCTTTCCTTATTAAGCTTCTTTTCTTTCTTGTTCTCAAACTACATTTTTTTGAGATAGATTTTGTTAATCTCCCCATATTCACTTTTATATTGAAAGAGTTTGGTCAATTTTATCAAATTCTTTGTAGAATCTCTCTATTTTTCCATTCACTGACAAAAAAATGTTAGCTTGCAATCTGCAATTATGTTAATAATGGTCATTTTGTTTATGCTTATCTGGGACAAAATAGGCAAATGTCACATAAAGTGATTTTTCTTATTCTCATTTGAGTGCAGGATGATATCAACTTCAGTAATTCCATTATTCATATAGGTGTCTGTCATACTTCCATTTATCTGTAACTTCTTAATGACTTCTGGTTACATTTATAATGAAAATACTGATTGCATTGTGATTTGTTTTCTCTGTTAAAGTGTGTTATCCTGGGAGGGCCACCCAAAATGGTAGCGTTGGAGGAAGCAGTCCAGCCTAGTGCCCCCCAGACAATTACTCCCATAAAAATGTCAGAGGTCCTCCAACTGAGTAGTGATAGCAAAGCTAAAGAGAAATCACAGTGAGGGGCAGCTAGGTGGTGCAATGAGTAGAGCACTGGCCCTGGAATCAGGAGGTCCTGAGTTCAAATCTGCCCTCAGGCACTTGACCCACTTATTAACTGTGTGACCTTGGGCAAGTCATTTAACTTCAACTGCCTTCCATTCTCCCCTCCAAAAATAAATCACAGTGGTTATCTTTGAAGCACAAGATCAAAAATTCAACCCACAGACAAGTGAAAAGGGCAAGAACTATGGAATAGGGATGGTCTGTGATCATGGGATTAAAGGCTAGGAGTAGAACAGGACCATATCACTGCCCCTCTAACCTAAAAAGAGTCCTTGAATTTGCTTCCCTAGTGAAGAACAGGAATTCATCACTGCCACTCTGACACCTGAGGGGGAGTCTAAAACACAGGTCCTAGACAGAGTGACTGTGGTACTGTTTCTCTAACCCAGGAGAGAGGGTCATGGAGCCAGTCCCTAGGAGTAGAGTATGGCAGCCTTGTTGTTGCTCTGATTCTAGTATCAGAATACCTGATAAGGAATATATAAGTCTTTGAGGACTATAAGGCACACCAGAAGTGTGCAGAGCCTAGTTTGTTTTCATTGAAAGTAGCAGCCCAAGGGAGCAAAGATGACAGAGCACAGGCAGCAATCCATTTGAACTCTCCCAACATACCCTCCAAACAATTTAAAAATAATTTTTCAAATGAAATTTTGGAGTGGCAGAGCCAACAAAGGGTCAGAATGAGATATTTTTTCCAACCTAAGACAACTTAGGAGGTTGGCAGGAGAGGTCTGTGACACTGGGGTGGGATCCAGCCTGTAGTGCAGTGTGGTAGCTCCAGAGGTGGACCTTGAAGGTGGCTGCAACAGTGGCAGTGGGAGTAGAAGCAGCTTTGGGAGCTCTTAGCTTAGAAATGGTAAAGGGGGGAGGAGGTCAGAAAGAGACCCTTTGCTGGCGTTGGGTGCAGTTGACATTGAGTGGCAACTCTATTGCTGATAAGCAGTTCTGAGTTACAGTTCCAGGGTTGAAAGGAGTGCTTCTCATGGGTCACAAGGGAGCAGAGACACTACTTGCAGTTCCAAAGCCAAGAGCTTGTGATTGCAGTTACAGCACTGAGAGGAGTACTAGCTATTGTAGCTGGGTAGAGGGACCCTTTCTGGGTAAAGATCTAGAGAGCAGTGACCACACCTCTCCCTGGATCATGCCACCTTAGAAGCACTGAAAATTTGCTGATACCCAGAACTAGCTCTAAAAATAGTAGCATAAAAAGGTTGAAGTTTGGGAAAGTCCCTCCCCACCTCCAGTTAAGCAAAGCCTAACTTTAACATAAAGTTTGAAGTCAAGAAACAGGATGAAAAAAAATGAACAAGCAGCAAAAAAGAAAAAAAAAGAACTTGTCCGTAGAAGGTATTTTAATGACGGGGCAGACAAAGACATAAACTCAGACAATAACATCATGAAAACAGCTTCAAGCAAAGCCTCAAAGAAAAATAAGTGAACAAAATCCCAACAAGAGTTCCTAGGAGAGTTACAGAGATAAAAATGGTAGAGAAAAAATTGGGGAAAGAAATAATAGTGATGCAAGAAAATAATGAAAAAAAGAATAAATAGCCTAGTAAAAGAGGCACAAAAACATACTGAAGGGCAGCTAGGTGGCACAGTGAGTAGAGCACTGGCCCTGGAGTCAGGAGGACCTGAGTTCAAATCTGGCCTCAGAAACTTGACATACTTACTAGCTGTATAACCTTGGGCAAGTCACTTAACCCCAATTGCCCTGCCTTCTCCCCTCAAAAAAGTACTGAAAGTGATCCCTAAATGCAAACTCCCAGGAACATTATAGAGAAATCCTAGAGAAAATATTGCAAGCATCCAAAAAGGAACCATTCAGATATCATGGAGCTATAGTCTGGATCACACGAAATTTAGCAGCTTCCACATTAAAATATCATAGGGTTTGGAATGTGATCTGAAAGGCAAAGAGCTGAGGATTACAAGAATGGTTTACTCAGAAAAACTAAATGTGATCTTGTAACAGGGGGGATCAACATTCAGTGAAATATGAGACTTTCAAGAGCAAAAGACCAGAGCTAAATAGAAAAAAAATAACATTCAAACACAAGATTCAAAAGAAACATAAAAATGTAAATATGAGAGTATTCCTAAGGAACTCAATAAAATTAAACTGTTTACATTCCTATATTGGAAGATGATACATGTAACTCCTATGAGTTTTAATATTATTAAGGTAGTTAGAAAGAGTACATAGAGGATGTGAATTTGCGTCTCTAATGTTGGAAAGATCTAAACAAACCCTGAAGGGGTGAGCAAGAGAGATATATTGGGAGAAAGGAGAAGGAAGAGGAAGAATGGGGAAATTTTTCTCACTTAAAAGAGGCATGAAAGAAAGAGTTTTATAAAAAGTGTAGGAGAAAATGGGCGGCAGGAACAATGAACCTCATTCTCATCAGAATTGTTTCAAAGAGTGCAATGGGTGTGTGTAGACATCTATCTATATATCTATTTGTCTATCTATACATACATATATACACATACGCTTAGTTGAGTATAGAAAACTATCTCACTCCATAGGAAAATAGGAGGGGAAGGGGATAAAAGATATGTGAATGGGGAATGATAAAAGGGAGGGAAGATTAAGGGAGATGGTGGTCAGAAGCAAAATAGACTTGAGGAGGAAAAGGATAAAGGATAAAAAGAGAAAGAAGGAAAAACAGGAGAAAATAGGGTGCAGGGAAATACACAATTAGTAATCATAACTGAATGTGAATGAGATGAGTTCACACATAAAATGGAAGCAGAAGAGCAGAATGGATTAGAAACCAGAGTCCAACAATATGTTTTTGTTTTTGGTTTTTTTTCCCAACAAACACACTTGATCTGGAGAGCAATTTGGAACTATGCCCAAAGGGCAAACAAACTGCATATTCTTTGATCTAGCAATACCACATCCCAAAGAAATCATAAAAAAGGGAAAAGTACCCACATGTACGAAAATATTTATAGCAGCTCTTTTATGTGGTGGCTAAGAATTGGAAATTGAAGGGATGCCCATCAATTGGGGAATGACTAAGCAAGTTGTGGTATATGATTGTGATGGAATGCTGTTGTTCTATAAGATATTATGAATAGGCTTCAGAAATACTGTGAAGACTTATGTGAACTAGTGCAAAGTGAAGTGAGCAGAGTCAGGAGAATATTGTTCATAGTAATAGCAATATAGTAAGGATGATCAACTGTGAAAGACTAAGCCACTTCAATCAAGACAATGATCCAAGATGATTCCAAAGGACCTATGATAAAAATGCTATATGCCTTCAGGGAAAGAACTGATGAACTCTGAGTACAGATTGAAGCATATTTTTCAAACTTTCTTTATTTTTTCTCTGTTTTTTGTCTGTTTTCTTTTGCAACATGGCTAATATGGAAGTTTTTTTAATACTTCATAATATAACTTCACGTATTATTGATATCAAATTGTTTGCCTTCTCAAGAGAAGGTAGATGCAGGAGGGAGTGAAGAACATTTGAATTCAACCTTTAAAAAATGATTGCTAAATTTTTTATGTGCAATTAGGAAATATTTAATGAAGTAAATAAAATATATAGTATTTAAAATGCTAGGCTTCCTAGCTGCAGGTTTTATGAGCTCTACATGTGGTGATATTATGGTGATGACTTTATTAAATCTTTATTGCTGAGCTCCTAAAATAGCAGAGAGACCTATGGGAACTTAAACCATGAGCTATGACTAGAAAGTAAGATATTATAGTCAGATCAAGTGGCCCACACAATTGACACCTCAGAAAATCTCCTATCTCTATGTGAGAAAAAGGATAGAAAAGGAAGGCAAAGAGAAGGTAAAATCTCTGGGTTTCCCAGAGAGAAAGGGAAAAAAATGTTGTCTGGAAAGAATCTATTCCCTTCCTTTTCTTATGAAAGGAGGGAGTAAGGAAAGAATGAGTGCCTAGCCAAACTTTGCTCCACAACAAAATAAGCTGGTTACATGTATCAACATGGATCTGGGTAATCATGAGCAAGTTTTAATCATGATGATTCTCTGCCTTCAGCATAGTTTATTATTTGAATGTGCAAGGATATTTGGAATATGATTTTGTAGTACAACGATTAGTCATCTGTCATTTTATGAAGAATAGCTATTTTATTGCATAATCATGTCATGATTATGTCTTTCAGGGGACTTAGTATATGCTAAATTTTTACCCCTTTTTATTGCACACTTTCTCTAATTTCCTTTCAAAATCCTCATTGACCAATAAATCTGGCCTCCTTAAGGATGACCTTTTCATAATTTTGGTTGACGATGATCTAATATCCCATTATTATCATAAAACCCCTCATTTTCTGAAAACAAATATGCATGATTCAGCCTTATTATTATTATTACTACTATTCTGCTCTTATTCATTTAACGTTCTATAGATGATTGCATAGTTAAATGAAATGGCTACTTTTCATAATTGAACAATAGTATTATAATATATTGTCGTTTTTTGGAAATTTAAAAAATATCTTTGAGCAACTGCAATAGCAGGCAGGATCAAAAGGACAACATGTCCCTCAATTATTCTGACATCTTTTTTTTTATTTCCTCCCCTAACTCTCTATACTTTGAAAGCTTTTCATTCCTTGCAGTTTGGAGAGTATAAGTTGTCTATATGGAGACATCTATTATTCCTAAATTTTTACTGATTAGTGTTATGTCTGAGGAACTGCACAACAGTTCTTTCTGTTGATTCTCTAGTTTTAGAGCATTTTGATGTTGAATTATCAAGAATAGTTTGAGGTTGCAATTTGTAATATATTGATTTGTAATATGTTAATTTACAAATGAAGCCAGTTTTATGGTTTATAATACTAGTTATCTAATTGTATCTTTCTAAATATCCAGTAGATGAAAAAATTTTGCAGCCTTATACAGTTCTCGCCAGTTTGCTGAATAATCTGCATCAACACAATAAATCCAAGTTTAATTTTACTCTTAACTTTAGCCATTTTATAAGATCAATCCCAAAATAAACCACTTTTGGTTTTGGTCAACAATGGTATAGCCAACAGTATATATCTGTTGTGAAGTGAAGTTTATTTGTCCCTTTTAAAACTACCAGTTCATATTATTTGACTAGTTATCAGTTGGCTAACTATAAATCTTGATCTAATTCCTGGACACCAAGGGAATGATATAGTGTTCTGTTACAACTCTGCGTTAGATTTAATAGCCAAGAAAACATTGCCTGTATTGCAAGTTCAGATAATTAGACTCAGTACTGACCTGGCCTCTGGTACTTACTCACTTTAGGAACCTGGGCCAATCACTTAACCATCCTGAGTCCATTTCCTCGTCTATAAAATGAAAAGGTTTAAGTTCTAAGTCTATGATCCTCTGATCCATTCTCAGTTCTGTTCAGTCATGATGATCATAGATTTAGAGGCCACACTTTATTTTAATTGTTGTTAACATTGTTATGTTGTGTGTAAGGTTCTTTTGGGATTATCTACTTTAAGTATACTTTATCTTTTACAAATTTGGAAGACACAGGTACAGAAAGTAAAATGCACTGTCTCTATTTCTATATGTTATTTTTAACATTTGTTTTAAATTTTGAGTTCCAAATTCTCTTCTTTTCTCCTGTCCCTCCCCTACCCATTGACAGGCAAGCAACTTGATACCAATTATAAATGTGAAGTCATGCAAAACACATGTCAATATTATTAATGTAAAAAAAAGCAAGAAAAATAAAGTGGGAAAATGCTTCAGTCTGTACTCAGAGTTTATCAGTTCTCTTTCTGGATATGGATAGTATTTTTTTTTATCACGAGTCCTTTGGAATTGTCATGGATCACTGTATTGATCAGAGTAGCTAAGTCTTTCTCAGTGGATTATTATTGCAATATTTCCGTTATTATGTACAATCTTTTCCTGGTTCTACTCACTTCACTCTGTATCAGTTCATATAAGTCTTCCCAGGAATTTCTGAAACCATCTCCTTTCTAATTTCTTATAGCAAGATAGTATTCCATCACAATTATGTACCACAACATGTTCAGCCATTCCCCAAATAAGGGACATCCCTTTGATTTCCAGTTGTTCACCTCCTCAAAAAGATCTGCTATAAATATTTTTGTACAAATGGGTCCTTTCCCCCATTTTCTTTGGTATCTTTGGAATACAGACCTAGTAGTGGTATTGCTGGGTCAAAGGATATGCACAATTTTATAGGAATTTGAGTATAGTTTCAAAATGTCTAGAGTAGCTGGCTTAGTTCACAACTCTACCAACATTGCATTAGTGTTCCTGTTTATCCAAATATCCTCCAGCAAGTTCTTTTTCCTTGTCTGTCATATAGCCAGTCCGATAGATGTGAGATTGTACCTCAGAACTTTTTTAATTTGCATTTTCTAATTATTAGTGATTCATAGCATTTTTATATGACTATTGATTTCTTCTTGTGAAAACTGCCTATTCACATCCTTTGAAAATTTAGCAATTGAGGAATGACATTCATTTGTATAAATTTAGCTCAGTTTGCCATATATTTGAGAAAAGAGGCTGCAATTTGAGAAATTTGCTGTAATTTCCCCCTCTCCAAATTTTCTATTTTCCTTTTAATTTTGTTTGCATTTTGTGTGGATAAAACCTTTTTAATTACATGCAATCGGAATGATTCAATTTACTTCCTGCGATTTTCTCAGTCTCTTGTTTGGTCATAAACTATGTCCTTTTCTATGTAGATCTGATAGGTACTTTTTGCATGTTCCCTTAATTTGCTTATGATATCACCCTATATGTCTAAATCTTGTATTCATTTTGAGCTTATCTTGGTATATAGTTTGAGATATGCTTAGTTGCTGCCAAACTTCTTTCCAATTTTCCCTGCATTTTTTGTTGAGTGATGAGTTTTTGCCAGAAAGCTACTAGCCCCCAAACACTGATGTGGTCATTTACTTCCACATGTTATATATCTAATCTGTTCCACTGATCTACAATTCTATTTCTTATGCAATACCAGATTGTTTTGGTGATTACTGCTTTGTAATATATTTTAAGATCTGTTTTTGCTAGGCAACTCATTTTACTTTTTTTCCCAATGATTCTCTTGATATTCTTCACCTTTTGTTCTTCCAGATGAATTTTGTTATTTTTTCTAATGCTATAAAATATTTATTTTGTAGTTGGATTGGTATAGTTCTGAAAAAATGAATGTATTTAGTTAGAATTATTTTTGTTATGTTGGTTTGGCTTACACATGAGCAGTGAACATTTCTCAAATTGTTTAGATCTGTCATTATTTCTTTGAATAGTGCTTTGTACTTGTATTCATATTATTTCTGGGTTGGTCTTGGAAGGTAGATTCTCAAGTATTTTATATTGTCTGCAATTATTTTAAATGGAATTTCTCTTTCTCTTTCTTGATGTTGAACTTTGTTGTTAATATATAGAAATGCTGAAGATTTATATGAATTTATTTTCTATCCTGCAACTTTGCTAAAGTTGTTCATTTTTTGACTAGTTTTTTTGTTTGATGTCTCTGCTTCTCAAGTATATCATCATATCATCTGCAAAGAGTGATACTTTTCTGTATTGTTCATTTTCAGTCCTTCGATTTCTTTTTCTGGCTTTATTGTTACAGCTAACATTTCTAGTACAATATTGCATAGTGAAGTTGATAATGGATATCCTTGTTTCACCTTTAATCTTATTCAGAAGGCTTCTAGTTTATCTCTGTCACAGAGAATGCTTCCTCATGGTTTTTTTGGTGTGTTTTAAATCAAAAATAATTGGGGGCAGAGCCAAGATAGCAGCTGGAAAACAGGGACTCGCTTAAGCACTCCCCCAAATCTCTCCAAACACCTGTGAAAATGGCTCTGAACAAATTCTAGAGCTACAGAACCCATGAAATAACAGAGGGAAACAAGTCTCCAGCCCAAGACAGCCTGGAAGGGTCTATTGCACCATGCTGGGAGCCGAGTGCAGCCCAGCATAGGCTGCACCAGGACAGACCAGACCTGGAGTCAGGTGGAGCAGGCATTAGGGCCATGAATCACTGAACTGTGGCAGTTACCAGACTTCTCAACCCACAAAAGCAAAAGGCAACTAAGCAGGTTAGTAGGAAAACTGTGGATTTGGCTGAGAACTATGAACTATGTAGTACTGCCTCACAACAAATGCTCAAAAAAAAGTTGTTTTTGCATGCAACTGGGAAATAAGATATACAGGCAATGGCATATAGAAATCTATGATACCCTACAAGAAAGTAAGGGGAAAGAGGATGGAGGGGGAGTGGGGTGACAGAAGAGAGGGGAGACTGAGGAAAGGGGCAATCAAAATGTATGCCATCTTGCAGTGGGTGGGGAGGGTAGAAATGGGGAGAATCCTAGGCATCTTGTTTCAGTCATTTAAAAACATTATTCAGGGCGAGGGAGTTTCCATAGGTTTTATCAGACTGACAAAAAAGGTCCAAAACATACAGAGAAAAGTTAAAAGCCCATGCTCCAGATCTCTCTGTATGCTTAAGTCTATGCATAGTTGCAATAAATGACTAAGCCAATAATAATTAATAAAGGCAATATAAACATTACAGAATTTTCAAATAGCTTGTTACAGATCACCAAATCAATAATAAGTTTTTCTTTAGTACCCTGGGACTTTTGCCACACTCTTTTTTAACTTCTCAGACAAGATATTTTTTTTTATAAGTATTTGTAGATTTTCTTTTTAGGAATACAAAATACAAATGTTTTATGTAAAGTAAGTAAACATGTAATTTTCCTGTATCTAGAAGGATCATTGATGATCTCATGTATTGGCATTTCATCGGATTGGGCTTTCATCAGAGAGAAAGCTGATAAAATGCTTCGCTAGTAATTTATGCACCACTGTGAAGTATTTGAGCTAACAACTATCAAAATTATTCAAACTTGCTGTTTTCCAGTTTCCCAGAGAAACTAGTTTCAGTCATTTCCCTTTATTTAACTGTTCTGTCATTCATTATATTAGTTGGACACAGGGTTTCTGTTTTACATTTGATTCAACTATTCTTTTAAAGTTTAAGGCTTCCTTCTACAGTATAGACAACCAGAAAAATTTCCACATCTTCCTTAATTGTGTAGTCACTGTGCTAATTTCTTCCCTTTTCAGGGTGCTATAGTAGAGTTTTATATTGCTTTTGAATGATTTATTTTGTTCTTTATGCTCCTTTAACTTTTTGTCTTGAACTTTTGGCTTTCATATTAAATTACTGGTTAAGGATCAAGTTTTACAGAACAAATCCTTTTATTAAGGGGATTTGTTCTGTGAAATTTGGATTCAGTCAAACAGTTGCACTCGAGGATCTAGAAGGCTATATGTGGTCTCCAGGCTTCAGGTTCCCCCCCTGGTTAAGGGTATTAAGACATTTTGATATACTTTTTAAAAATCTCATTCCAAATATTTCTTTTTGTTACCTTTAATTTGGCGTTGTGTTATTCAAGTTTTATACTCTGTGTTTATGCTGTGTTTTACACTATAGACATCAGTGGATTCTTGCATTATCTTCCCATATTTCTTCAGACTTTTTTTTCTGGATTCTTTTGTCATGTAAGTGTATGATTGTTATCTTTTGGAGTATTCCTAGATACCTGTTTATTTTTTTCCATGGTTCTTACAACAGTTGAAGCATATATGTTCAGGTTTTGAAATGTCTTTCCATTCGGTCAAGTCTTGTAGTACAATATATTTGTTCATGTTGGTTATAGCATAAACCAGGCTTTTTAATTACTCTGTTTTTGTATAGTTAGTCTGTTAGCTAGATTAGAACTATTGAAAAGACTTCAAAATTTCCTCCTAAGAATACCCATCTCCTTTTCAAAATCATTTGAAACACTTTTTTGCTATCTATTTTATTTTTAGGGAGCATTTCTGGATTTTCTTTTAAATATAGATTTTCGGAACCTTCAATATTATTCAGCTTTTCCCTCTACAGATTTAAATGTGTAACTCCTTCATTTTAGTTCTTATTTCATATAATCTGACTTTAACAATTATTTCTTACAGTTGTCCTGCATTAATTTGCAATATATAGTTGTATAATTTGGAACTGAGGATGCCTTTGGGAAGAAGCAATTTGAAATTCTTGTACATAAATGGTAGTATCTGTTTCCACTGTGTTATGATTTCTATCATATTCATATTAATAGCATTGAACTATTACATTACACTCCTGGCTTGTCTACTTTAGCGGTAAGTGCCACCTGCACCAAAGCAATTCTAGTAGGTATGGCATTGGTATTATTTTATTCTTAAAAATTGTACCTTCTTATCATATCAGAAGAGTAAGGAAGGTTATGCAGTCTGCTGTCCTCCATGTCAAACTGATCACTGTTCCTTTTCTGATGAGGGCCAGCTTCCAACCTTATACTGCGTAATCTGTTTCATAGATTCATAAGAGCAATCTCTTCATGCTGATTGGAGAGCTAACTCAGTCTTTGGTGTCCCCAGAGCTTAAATCGCCAGAGCTTCAGGGTTCTTGCCAGGGTTCCATAGATCCATAACAATGTCAGGGCACATAGATTTCCTACTCCATATTACTCTGCCTGTCAGGCCATTGCTTTGCTGTTGTCCCCCTCCTGACATGGATGATGTTGGGATTTGAGAGGGTCGTGGTCATTTTTGTTATTTAAAAAGGCTAACTAATAGCCACCCAAGTACTCATGGAGACAAATTACCCCTTGGGGGGAAAAGTAGACTTTGGGGATTATTTACTTAGGAACTAAGTCAAAAGCTGAAGTTTCATTTGGTTTAGCAGGTTTGGGGAATCATCAGTAAAGCATTGCCTCAAGTTTCCTGCCTGAAACCAGCGGCTTTATATTCTAGAGTACTTACAGGGAAGGAGTTAGGTAATTATGACTTCAGATGTCTTCATGCACTCCTTGAGCAGATGTCAGCTCTACCAAGTATAAAACACATGCATGCAAAATAGTCCATGTATTGTGAGATCTATTTCATTTATTTTTTAAAAATATTTTATTAGTAAATCATATTTAGATAGTACTTTACAAGAGTGTTTTTCTCAATAGATTGTGTAAATATTATTAAACGGAATTAAAAGATGAAGAAATGGAGACTGACGAGGATCAGTGGTCCTAATCAGAGCCAGGTCTTGAAGTCAGCTGTTTTAATATTAAACTCAGTGTCCTTTCCACTCGACCAGGCTAACTCTCTTCATTTGGAAGCGTGGTTTATGTCTGTATAATACTATTCTGTAATATTGCAATAGAGATAACAGCACACCAAATGTAGGTGCCTTATATAGAATGCATTGCATATTCAGCTGATGCACAGTTACACAAAAACACATAATAGGGGATCAAAAGTAACTGGAAAATTTCCCCCTGTATATGCATCAGTAGGTGGGTGACATCAATGGCACTCTGATTCATGGCTCCTACTATGTGAGTAGAAATATGAACTGGAATCTTAAACTGTTGTTAGCTGTTAATGGATTCTAGGTGGAAATTAGATAAGTTGGTCATTTTGTATTAAAAAAGGGCTGCTGCAATGGATGCTGACATACATATCAATGCTTCTCATTTGGATTCAAGCTCTTGTGGCCTGCAGCAGTCTTTGAAAGTGGCATTTCCTTTTTTTCTTTCTCATTTTAAGAGTTCAGAAAAGTGATGGTTTGCATAAAATCTCAAGTTGTCAAATGATTTTCTTTCTCTTGACACAGTGGAGTACTTGTCTTTTATCATACATATACGTGTGTGTGTGTGTG
>JAQQSZ010007655.1:0-13248 GCA_028646595.1 Phalanger gymnotis | reverse complement strand
CTGTTTGCAGAGTTACTTCTACTCCTCAGTCACCACAACCTCTGCCACACCAGCACTCTACCTTCCCCAAGAACTGCCAACCAGGACAATGACCCAGATCCAAGCAGAGCAAAGCAAGAGAACCCTGCCTTTGCACCAGCAAAGCAACTGCTCCCCTCCTGCTGTGATCCGCTGCGTGATTCCTCCCACAGTGTGGTCCTGGGGCTGCAAGTAGCCTCTGCTGGAGCTCTGGAAGCAGCCAATGGGGCTTCCTGCTGCAGGAATGCCACCTCCACTGCCCCCCAGGGCTGTGGCTTGACTGTGCACTTCTCTCACCCAGATCCAGCAGTTTTCCCACTAACCTACTCCATTGTCTTTGGTGTTTATGGGTTGAGAAGTCTGGTAACTACCACAGCTCAGTGATTCATGGCTCTGATGCCTGTTCTCCCTGACTCCCAGTTTAATCTGTCCTGGCACGGCCCATGCTGGGCTGCATTCTGCTCCTAGCGTGGTGTGATTGACCCTTCCCAGTGACGGTCCAGGCCATCTTGGGAGGAGACTTGTTTCCCTCTGTTATTTCATGGCTTTTGTAGCTCTAGAATTTGCTCAGAGCCATTTTTTACAGGTGTTTGTAGGGATTTGGGGAGAGCTTAAGCAAATCCCTGTTTTCCAGCTGCCATCTTGGCTCCGCCCTCCATCATTTTTCTTAAAGTTTTTGAAATTTGTATGCAGAAAGGCCAATTCATAGTTCCTCCAATTTTTACCTTGCCCATTATTTTTGGTCACATTTACTGACTTACAAGGCATGAGGTGGAAGTAAAAATTTCTTTCAGCTTGCATTTCTCTCACTATTAGTGACTTGGAAAATGTTTTCATATGGTCATTTAGAGTTTGCACTTCTCCTTCTGAAAACATTTCACATCCTTTGACCACCTGTCTATCGGGTACTAATTTTTGGTAAGTCCTTGGTAGACGGGACAAATATTCCGGTTTTGTGGCACCATATGGATGAAAATAGGAAATAACAAAGATTAAGTAACATTTGAAGTGATGTTGTGGAAAATGCATGGTAGAACAAAAAGGATATAAAACAAAGGGTGAAGATAGGATAATGTTCAAATATTATCGGTCAAGGTGACTTTCACCAATCTAGTCCCTAGCCCTTTTCCTTCTTTCTCAATTCTGAAATAGAAGAACAAAGACCAGACTGTGGCTGTCTATATGGCAGGAGAAGCCACCTGACAGCAGCAAAATGAAAACCACTCATGCTACCTCCAAGTAGGGAGAATATAGAACAAAGCAAGTGAAGGGGCAGTGTGGTGCTATCACACAGAGATATCATTGTTGATGTAAAGTTCAAATAGAGTTCCATATAGTTAGTGGTATAAAAATAAATGTCTTCCTTTAAAATAAACCAAGGCCTTATTGAACATCAGAGAAGTGAAACAACATATAATAGCAGCAGGCTGGTATGGGAACAAGATGGAAAAGATCAGAAGTTGTTTGGGATTCAGAGAGATATCTCTCTACTTCAGGTAACTTTTTCTTCTTTCCCATATGGATTTTGCAAGAAAATGCCAAAGGGAACTAAGGTTTATAAAGAATGGTTAATTCATGGACTATTATACACAAAAGGACAGTTCAGTTGGGCTGTTTCATCATTTTAAAACTTAGAATTTTCACTAACCCTACTTAATAAGTGACTTTATTACTATTGTTGTTATATATTATATAGGTTGAATTAGATGATTGTAGGAAACTATTTGATTGGGTTATTACTGAATGGAAAAAAATCTTAATAGGAAGAAATTCATCCATCAGTAACTGAAATGAGGGTAAGAATGATAGGACAATATAAATCTGAGACCTACTTAGCCTAGGAATATGAAAACTACCCTTATTTGTCTGTACTTCAAAGCTTCATGATGTCATTAGTGTGTGATGCTCTTTATTGATACTCATTGGAAACTCCTACTTTATTTTATTCTATTCTTATTTGTTAAGGACCTCCTATATGAAGATACTCATTTTAGGCATGGGAAATACAAAGACAATTTTTTATAAAGTCTGTTCCTTAGAAGAAGATTTAACGAGTTTCTGGGGATAAAAACTGTTATCTGGTGGCCAGTTTCTGATAAGAGTCTCCAATCTGATCTAGTCTCCAATCTGGTCCTTGGATGATAATTACAAAAGCCATCGCTAGTCCCATCCAAAAAAACCTTTACAATGAATCAGTTATTCAACAAACGTTTATGTCCAGCATGGCAGAACTTTCTGGAGCTTGCATTACACTAATATAATCTTTGAGAATTCAGAGTTTCCTCCATGCTACGATGAGGGAATAGAGAATGATATTAATAGATCATTTAAGCCATGTTGATAGGAATATATTCAGGATTGTCAAAGACAATATTTCTCATTTTCTCCTATGTTATTGCTGATTGGTATCATTTGAGAATATAACACATTCATTATATTGGATAAGACATGGTTTTTTTTTTGAGTAAATATGACAAACCAACTTCCTGATTTTTCACAATTCAATGTTTCTCTTGCCTTCTGGTATTTTTTTTTGTTTGTTGGTTTCTTTTGTACCACACTTACGATGACAGAATATTGGCTAGTAATGGCCAGAAATAAATATGGAGTGTTCCAAAAGTCTTAATGCACCTTTAACCTTTAATAGTTTAAAGCTGAACTGACTTTTTGAAGCCCTTGTATTGATAATGGATTTCATTTGTCTTAATGCAATGTAAAAAAAAATTTGGAAGAGTAAGAAAGACTTTATGCTGAATTAAACTGAAAAAGTCTTCCCCACACTGGGTGAGCATGAATTTCTTGGGGTTTCAGAATCCTCAATCAGAAATCTAATCCATTAAGTTATTCCCTAGAATTTACTTAATGGTATCCTTCTTGACCTAAAAATGTTAATGTTTCTCTCTCAGTGACTTAGTGCCTATGAGTAAATTAAAAACTGTAGAGAAATAAACATGGTTTTCTGCTTTATATGATGTTGTGTCTGGGTATGTATATTTTGATAAAAAAATCAGGATAGCATGTCGACTATGCATTCTCAGATAAAACATGGCTTTTGTGGGTAAGTGAATAATTCTAAATTTGGTCCTACCATGCAATGAAATATCCCTTGTGCAGTGTCTGGAGTATTTATGATATACAGCTCACTTTACCAAGTCTAATATTATTTCAGCCTAGAGGGACACAGGCTAAGGTGACCATCCTAGCCTTTGTGGAAAAAGAAAGATTTTTGTTGTCTGCTTGTTCAAAACATATTATGGTTAAACAGAGGCTTTTACTTTTAATGATGATAAAAATGACATTTTGAAAGCCAGAGTATAGGATGACCAAAATACAGAGAAGCCATACATTTGTTAAAATTATATCACTGAAATAAAATCAGTAAAGCTCTTCAGACATTATACTCACAGGTACATAATGGAGAAAACACGAAAAAAATGAAGTTCATATTTTTGAGGCATTTTTACCACCATTTGAATCGATGTCAATATGGAGTCCTTCCACACTGCTATTTGGATATTTGGTCTTTCTAAAAGCATTTCCTTCCAGCAATAAAAGAAATACTGAAAACAATTCCTCTTTCATAATCTTTAGGGGAAAGTGAGGTGAAGAAAGAGGGCACACTTTATTAGATTTTTTACCTGCTTCTTGCATTTGTGAGGAGTAGAAAGTGACTTAAAAGGCTTTAAAACTTGGAAGACTATACTGTTTTAGGGGAAAAGAGACACTATTTCTAGCAAATAATAGTAATTTGAAACCTTGGATTTTAAGGATAAAAACAAACAGCTACCAAATCGAATTCCTATTTTTTCTTCTTCTTCCATTGCCCTTTCTTTACACATTATAGATTCTAGGATAGAGAGTTTACTTTGCATCAGGTTTATACGGAAGGGCGCTGGGTTTGAGTTCCTGAGAGATCTTATCTGACTAAGATCTTCTGATTCACATGAAGAATATGTTCAAAACTTCACTGGAAATCCATGTGAGTTAGAGAATCTTTTTAAAGGATCTGGATAATTGAATCACTTCCCAATATCCTAGTGTAGTTTTTTTTGGTTCGTTTGTCTAAATGCTGGTAAAATTAACCATGGATAAATGAATGTAATAAAGCATATTTGTGTATCTCATCCCATCTCATCTCATCTGTCTATCTCTCTATGTATCTACCATCTATTTATGATCTATTATCTATTATCCATCCATATATATCTATCCATCTATTACATATCTATCCAATATTAAATCATGCTTATAAACATATGCATATATACATATATAGGTATCTAAAATGTAACATGCTTTATTTGCTTATTTAACAGCCTAATGTGTAATAGTAATTAGTTTGAATATCCATTATACAGAAAGCAAAAATACTTTGGTACTTTGATGATCAGGTTTTTAGAAATGCACGTGCTGTATAGTGATATATTGATGTGATGCACTTTTTAAACATTTTGGGCAGATACTTTAAGAGCCCTCTCAAAACCATAGCAAGAATATTCTTCATGCTTCCCTTTCCATTTTGATTGAAGGGACACTTTAACTAATCTGCATTTTTCAGCCACATTTGACTGCACTTCATGAGGCACTAAATCTCTTACACATTATGCAAATTTTCCTAAGCTAGAGAACTCCTATTACCCTTTTAAGCAACTACTGAAATCAGAGTGCAAAATACCTGCATATTAACCTTTGATCATTGTATCCTCTGATGTCAGACATATAGAGGACACACAGATATGACAGCTCCTAGGTCAATTGTCAAAGCGACTGTATCTATTGATTCTGGGACAAAGTGAAATATGATTGGTTCAATTTGGCTATAAAGCTATGCACAATCTTGTCAAAGAAAGATACTACATATGTAAATATACGATTTACAAAAATTTCTACTTGAGGACTTATTTTATACTCTACAACTACTACCAGTATGAAAAGCATGGAAAGGGCAAGTCTGATAGGTGACCTCTATTCATGTGTAAAATGTTAAGTTCTTCTGAAGAAAATTACATGCAATAAAAATGGCATTACTTTTATCCATTGTGGGTCAATGTATATGATGAGTGAATGAAAGGAAAAATGAATGTTATTTTGTAGAATGAGCTAGATGGAATCAATGAAGAAATCATCTCAATAAGCAATATAAAGACATGAAAGTAATAGGGGAAAGAAAAATCCAATGCTTGCTATTCTCCCGTTACTGTAATTTAATATCCAAGAACCTTATCTATTACTGGAAAGAAAACTATTAGACATTTGTAGTTACTCCAATAGATACTTCAGTGAAACTGTCACTTTTATTAGAAAAACAGTGAATTAAACATTCATCAGATCCTTTGCTTTTTCCTTTACATTGCATATGCATGAGAATTTTTTTCGGTCTCAAATCACATTTTCCTAGAAAATGAGAATGAAAGAATAAATGGGGTTATCAGTGCTTTTGGATCTATTAGTAGGGAGCTTTAGGTCATCAGTCTAAAAGTTGGCTGTTTTCAAAAAGCAGGAAGAATCTCTGGAGGAAGAGGAAGGATAGAAAGTAGAAGTCATTCTAATTCCAGAGAGGTGACTGTGGACACACCATTGGAATGAAACAGGACCAAAGCCTTGTTGCCCTGACTCTGGAGAGAACATTCCAGACTTAGTTCTAGGGTGAAGAATAGGGGTAAGACAACAATACTACTGAAGCTCTAAATCTCCAGGAAGCTGAGAAGAGCTGAGGCCAGCAATTGTCTACTGGAGCTCTACCCAGAGAAGAGTCTAGATTTATGTTGCCTAAACCGAAACCAGGTACCAAAGCCTAGAAATCTCAAGAGGTCAGTGATCAGACCATGTACTTGATCAGACTGTCTAGGGTCTGCTAAAAGTTTGAGACTCACTGGCCTGAGCTACTCTGCTATTCTTGAAGAATAGAGTACACATATCTGGAGAATACAGTGGCAGGATACCAGGTAAAACTGGCCAGGATTATGCAAAGCCATGAAAGTCCTACTGGAAGTGCACAACATGGCCCTAATACAAAGTCCCAATCTGGAAAGGTCAACTGGAAACATCAATAAATGTAAAAAGATAAAATGTAATGAGATCAGAGCTACATGAGGTTCACTCCCAGAAGAGGACAATAGCTTCCTTCTCTATAATATCTATAAGGAAAGATTCCGAGAAAAACATAGGTAGGCCATGATTTCATTTATAATTCCTGGAAGATATGAAGCAAGAGTTTTAAAAAAGAATTAAAAATTATAAGCAGATGAGAGTGCTACAGGAAAGAATTGGTAAAAGAATGAGTTATAGAAGAGACACATAGAGAGAGAACAACTTATCACAAGTGATAAAAAAATTACTCAAGTAAAAAGGTCCCTGAAAATTAGAATGGACCATTAGAATGTGATGACTCCATTGGACAATGAGAAATATTAAAATAAAGTCAGAAGACAGAAAATGAATAGAATACAATGTAAGGTATCTGACAACAGAATAAAATGAAACGTATGTAAATGCTTTACAAAAATTATAGCACTATATACATGTTAATTATTATTAGCTATTATTACTAATTGCCTATTAGACATTTCAGACTGGATTTGTTATAGACATCTCAAACTCAAACTATACAAACAGAACTCCTTTGGTTTTCCCTTTAAACTTACCTCTGTTCCAAACTTCCCTATTACTGTTGAAGGTATCACACTCCTACTCACCTAGGCTTATAACCTACATGTCATCCCCAACCTCTCATTCTCCCTCAACCCACATATCTAATCCATTACTAAATCTAGCTAGGAATGCTGAGCCTGGAATCAGGAAGACCTGAAGCATCTGATTTCAGATGCTTACTAGCTGTGCAATCTTAGACAAATCACTTAACCTGCCTGCCTCAGTTTCCTCAACTCTAAAATGGAAATAATAATAGCACATTATCTCCCAGGGTTGTTGTAAGGATGAAATGAGAAAATATTTATAAAGTTCTTAGCACAGTACCTGGCACATAGTAGGCATTTAATAAAAGCTTATATTCATCCTTCCCTCATAGTTCTCACATGTATCCCCTTTGCTTCCCTCAGTCACTGCACTAGTTCATGTAGTCATCATCTCTTGCCTTATCTGTTGCAATAGCCTCCTATTTAGTCTCTTTACTTCTGTCTTCTATCTTCTTCCCTATCCAACCCATCCCCTACACAGTTGCCATTTAATCTGCATTAATAGAGGCCTAGTAAAGGAGCTGACACTCCAGCTCTTCCCTCCACCAGGCAGACCACATATGAAGTATTATGTTTAGTTCAATGTATCCTATTTAAGACAAGATATTGATAAAATAGAGTATATCCAGAGAATGGTGGCCAGTACAGCAAGGGTACTTGAGAAAATGCCATACAAGGATCAGTTGAGAGGACTCTGGATGTTTTGTATGATACAGAGAAGGCTCACGGGGCACATGATAGCTGTCTTCAAGTATAGGAGCTGCTGTCACTTGGAAGAGGGATTTGATTTGCTCTGCATGGCTTTAGAAAATAGAATTGTCAACCTTGGGTGAAAACTACAGAGAGACAGATTTTAGTTTAAAAAAACTTTTTGATATGAAAGTTGAGTTTTTGATATGGAAAATGACTTTCTCACCATGAGAACTATCCATACATAGAATGGGCTACTGTGAGGAGCAGTGGGTTCATCATCGTTAGAATGCTTCAATTACTGTAGAGGGGTGTGCACGTTCAGGTTTGAGTTGGTACATAACTGAGATTATGAGATATCACGAGTTTACTGACAGCTCCAGCTTCAGCCCTTCCCTGTTTTGCTAATTCTTGAAGGCCATGAGATCCAAATGTGGAAGTGCATGCCTACAATCTCTGCCATTGGTAGAGGCTGAGGCTCATGGATCCCTTGAGTTCAGGAAGTCTGAGCTGGAATAGGGCTAAAGCTAATTGGGTGTTTCTACTAGGTCTACACTAAATCTCATCATGTTGAGATTTCAAGAGTAGAGGGGCAATCAGGCTGCTTACAGAGGGGCAAACCAGCCCATATAAGAAATGCAATAGGCCAAAACTTTATGCCTATCGGCAGGAGGATGCATATCAGGCCTGTAAGTGGCCATTACATTTACAGTTTTATCAACAATCCAGCTAGGGGCTTCTGTGGGGGTGTAAGATCCACCAATGACCAGCACCCAGAAAGCTGCCAACACAGGTCCTTTTGATCTGCTTTATTTAAGGAAAGCAATGTTAAGGGGTTAACAACCTTACTTCAATCCAGTATACAAATAACATCTACTTAGTTCAGGGGAAAAAGCCAGCACCCTGAATTACAGACCAAATACAATTCCTAGTTTTCAACATCTGGGTATACAGCCGGGGAGCTCATTAGAAAGGCTGGCCCAGAGTCACACCCAGCTCCTGCTGTGGCTCAGAGCTCCTTTGCCCTTATGTATCCTGTTCAGGGCCTGAGGGCCCTGACCTCGCCCAGGCTGGGCATGGAGAAGTTACCCACCCCCAATATCACTTCAGATACAAGTCAATGGCTCCCAATTGTCTCAGTGCTGAGAAATACAAAAACATCCCACTTTATCTGCCCCATTCAAACAAAGGCCAGAATCATTAAAGGTCAACAGCAAAAAGTCCCACCTTAATTACTATTACAACGGCCTAGGAGAGATAGGGAAACCCTGTCTCAAAAAAGGGCAGAAACTTAGAATTCTTGGATCTATCTCCATTAGGGTTAACACCATTATGTTGTTGGTAAACATTTGTATTATAGAAATTTCATTGCTCTTTTGTGTTGTTTACCACCACTTCCATGAAAGAAATTCCTCCAGGAAACATCTTAGCTATAGTACTTACCTGCTCGCCTTATATTTCTGCCCAAACAATGACACATTTCTTGCTTCTTGCTATTTCCTTTCTTCACAAGGCACATCAAGGCCCATCTTTCTACCATGTGTCACCCACAGTCTGACAATGGCCCAGTGGAAAGAATGTTTGAGTGATAACCTTGCCTTTTCCTACATGACTAGCTGAAACTTGCTGAAATTCCATTCATTTCTCTACTCAAACATGCCATTTTTGTCCATCTATGGATTTCACCATTGCTTGATCCCATTCCTCATATCCGTTACTATTAATCTAGCGGTGGACTGCTACCCAAAAAAGTCACATGAATGGAAATGCAAAAACATCCTATAGGTCTTTAAGACCCAGTTCAAATGTTAACATCAGAAATCTCCAGAGCCTTAGTAAGCTGGAGAATGCTTTGGCTATTGATCAGAAACCTCATTCCAGAACACTCCCTCAAAAAAGATAACAGGAGTATCAGGCCCTTCTCAATGTAGAGAATCCACTTGCCTTCTAGCTAAAGTTTCTGATATCATATGGATCTTCCTCATTAGTCACTTACTGGTCCAGAAGACCATTGTTGCAGATCTTCATTATTCTTCTCTGAGACAACCTATAGAAGCCGAATTGTGATTAGGATGAAGCGGAGCACCTCACTCTTGGCAAATCTAGTACTTCTTGGATTGGGAGAGCTATGGGACATATCTATACACACAGGCGCATACAATTATATGTATATATACAAAATAAAGACAATTATTATTGCCTTTAAATCATTAAAATTTCTTAAGCCTTAAAAAAGCATACTTTTATGATAATGTCAATAACAACAAAAGACAGCTCAGCAAAACTAAGACATTAAACGTTGTCTGCAGTTTTACACACCCAAATACTCCAACCTTAGGAGGGGGAAGGAAGAAAGAAGTGAGAAAAGGAGCCACCTCTATTTTCTTCTCATATATCATATGGATTTAAAAAAATATGGTACTGGTATACAGAAATATGAGTAAAGTCACGCCCAATATAAAATTGCTCCAAATAATGTCATTTTACATTAGCAGCGCTCCATTTGTTAGATATCACAGAGAGATGTTACTTACGTTAAAGAAATAGCTTACTGATTTTTATTTTATCTGTAGAAGTCTTATTCACAAGGAAGAGGGGCCAAGTGAATTGCTTCAATTATTTCTTTTGGGAATATAAAGGAAGAGAACAGGAAACAAAATCTTGGGTGCATTTTAAAATTGGTATTCCAACCATTGTAAGTAAAAGTCCCTATCTCACTGGTTCACCAACTTCTCCCAGCTGTTAAAAGAAAGACAGGGGGAAGGGGAGGAAGGCTGGGAGATTTTGTGTGATGTAGTGGGAGGAATGATACTTTGGAGTCAGAGAGCTGACTTTCAAATTCAGGCTCTGCCACTTAACACCTGTATGATCTTTGACAAGTCATTTAACTAGTCTTGGCTTGTTTCCTCACTGGTAAAATTAAAGGATCGGACTAGGTGACCTCTTAAATCCTATCTAGTTCTCACTAGGACTTTAACTTCCTCGTCCTCTCTCATTCTGGGTAGAAGGGTAGTTTTAAATTGATCTTCATTTATGTGAATAGCTCTTTAACAAAGTATTACGTGAGCTGTTCTAATTTTTCACTGGGGATAGATTAGAGGGAAATGGGCTAAAATTATTGCATCATAGATTTGGGTTGGATAGGAAGAAGACTTTCTGGACAGTGAGGATGATTATTAAACATTTATATTAATTGCTTAGGGATGCTTTACTACCTTTTCCTTGGAAATTCTTATAAGATAGGAAAGTGAATTTGGTACTGATTTAAAAATAGTACAGACCAGTTGAGGGAAAATCATAAATAACGGAACTTAATAACCAAGTTATGATCAACCTGAAAACATAAACTACTTGAGAAAGAAATCTCTATTTGATAAGAACTTCTAGGAAAGTTGGAAAGTAGTCTGGCAGAAATTAGGCTTAGACTAACACTCTACACCATATCCCCCAATAAATTCAAAATAGACATACGATCTAAATATCAAACAACATACACTCTTTAAAAAAATTAGAAGAGAAGAAAATCATATAGATTTGGGAGCAATGGGTGTATAGGCAATGATAAAAGATAACATACATAATTTTATTTCATGAAATTGAAATTTTTCCACAAACAAAATTAATGCATCTATGATAGAAATGGAAGCAGCTGATTGGGGAAAATTTTTTGTATTAAATATCTCTGATAAGGATTTGGTATCCAAGATATATATATAGTAGAAATATAGAAGACTAAAAGCCATTCTTCACTAAATAAGTGGTTACATGATATGAACAGATAATTCTTTGACAACTCTCTGAAAGGATTCTCTAAATCACTAATAAGAAAGATGCAAATCTAAACAAATTTGAGTTTTCACCTTAAACTTAAATTGCCAAAGATGATACAAGTTGGGACTAGTCAATGCTGGAGGGGTTGTGTAAACATAGGCATGCTAATGAATTGTTTGAACTGTGAATTAGTACAAACATTCTGGAAAACGGTTTTAAATTATGAAAATAAAATGACTAAAATACCTATACCATTTGATTAATAATACAGTGCTAGACATATACTACAAAGAACTCATATATAAAGAAAACAATGGCTTTACACACATGAAAGTATTTATAACAACAGTTTCTGTGGTTGCAAAGAACTGAAATCAAAGTAGACACACATTTGTTGGAGAATACGTGACAGTGCACATGAATATAATAGGATATTGCTGTCTTGTAAGAAACCAGGAGCATCATCGTCATCAGCAGCATCATAATCATCATCATCATTATAATCATCATCACCATCATCATTATTTATATGGTGTTAGGCACTCTCCTAAGCATCTCACACTTATTTTCTCATTTCATCTTCACAGCTCTAGGAAATAGGTGCTGTTATTATCTCCATTTGAGAGATGAGAAAACTGAGCCAGAGAGGTCAAGTGATGTGCCCAGTGTCACACAGCTAGTGTCTGAGGCCAGGTTGAAAGAATAAAAACAAGAAATTATGAAAAGACTTACATGAACTGATACAAAGTGAAGTAAGGAGAGTGAGGAAAACAACATACATAACTAACACCAAAAATAACACCTAGAGTTTATATAGTCATTTGTTTGCAAAATGCCTTACTGATGTTATATCATTCCATCATTCCCAAAACCCTGGGAGTCAGGTACTGTTATTATTCCCATTTGAGGGAGGTAGAGAAAGGTTAAATGGCTTGCCCAAGGTCACACAGTCACTAAATGTCTAAGCCTGGATTTGCACTCTTGTTTTTCTGACTCCAGGTCTTGTGCTCAATTGGTCGTACTACCTAACTCAACAACAACAACAACAACAACAATAACAACAAATCGATTGGTTTGGAGCTACCTAAATTCCATTTCAGTGGGAAAATAAATTCTGGATATAATTGATTTTCTAGGTTGAAAGTCTCAGCTGAGATGTGAGGTATTACAAGAAATTAAAAGCAATCATATTTATAGCTTAAGGAAAGCTATAAATATGCAGACCAAATCCCCACAATTTTCCCTAGAACTGTGATCGTCCAAACTCCCAAGTTTTCTCCCGTACTATATCACTACCAAACACCCCTAATTATTCCTCTTTCTTTTCCACCAATAGCACAGGCACATATCTGGAGGCTTTCATGAAGTGTATCATTCCTAAGGACTTCCCTTAGCAGTAACTCAAGGATGTAGCACTAACCTCTTAATCGCTTCATCTGACGTGAGGTCATCTCAGGACTGATAAGAATTCATTTCTCTATGTAGACTGTGCTACTATGGAAAGTGGGTAAAATTAGTCTTGGGAGGGAAAGTGCATAGAGTATGTTATCTGAGTCATGAAACTAAGATTCTACATAGTTTTGTGGTTGGGCCATTATAGCCATATTCATCTCCAGGGACAGTTTTCTTTAAGTCAAAGATCTTTACTACATACTTGTAAGAGTGTCTCTGCCTCAGTTATATATAGAAGGGATATACAAAAATTGCAGTAAGGTCCAATTACAAACATTAATCAATCAAAAGTGTAAATAATTGTATAGGTTTTAATAAATTTGAGAACATTACAGGATTTGGGCCATTAAATTAAAAACATGTACTCCCACACAGGAACCATCCAGTGACTGGCTGAATCAGACACATCTATGGAACTATCTATAAAAAAAATACTCATGAGTCAAGTAGTGAACCAGGGGAGTGGTGGGAGAGTTCCTTTTCACATGATTCTAACTGGAAAGGTGAGGCCAAGCCCTTGAGAGGGAATGACTCTTTTGGGAGAGAAGAAAATTTCTTTCCTTCCTTCCTTCCTTCCTTCCTTCCTTCCTTCCTTCCTTCCTTCCTTCCTTCCTTCCTTCCT
>JAQQSZ010007653.1:0-13249 GCA_028646595.1 Phalanger gymnotis | reverse complement strand
GGAGCAAGGACCTTGGTCACAATTCCAGGGCCAAGAGCAGCACTTTTGGCTATAGGACAGCAGGGGCCCTTCCTGGGTAAAGACCAGAGTGCAGACCAGGAGAGCAGTGACCATACCTCTCTCAGGATAATACCCAACTTGGAAGCACCGAAATCTCCCAAACTCCCAGAACCATCCCCCAAAATAGAAGCACAAAAGCCTGAAGCCTGGCACAGTGTGTCCCCACCACCGAGTAAGCGAAGCCCAACTTTAACATAAAGTTGGAAATGAGGCGGTATTGTCTCTATTCTTCTATCGTCCTCTTGCATAGTGTTTTGAAGACGACACAGAGATTTTGTAGTTGCCCTTGAAACTGGGGCTGTCCATGTCTTCCATGCATCTCTACTTGCTAAGGAGATCCATTTGTTTGTTGGTTGAGTTGGTTTGGGGATGTTTTTAGCCTCTGTTTTGGTGACTGCTTCGCATTGATTAAATTTCTCCTAAGAGATGGTACTAAACAGAGTCAATGTCTTTAATTTTATCCTTTTCCCATATTTCAGCCAACAGGTTATTTAAAGAGGACAGCCTAGCTATTCATATGTCTAATTTTTTCTAACTTGATGTTAACTTTCAACTTTGCTCCATGAAGATGATGAATCTAATTGTTAACAGATGGTTCTGGAATGACTCATGTATTTCTTACCTATTAAGATATAGTCAATTCTATTTTTATACTGCTCGGTGTCTTTGGAAGTAACCCGATCAACTGTACGAGGTTTAATGTTGAGACCTTAATTCTGACTTTATTCTAACTTCGAATATATCTTCCTATGGAAAGTGTGTTCATCCTCATTAACGAACAAAACAAAACAAAACAAAAACAACCCTGAGATTGAGATGTTTGATGATGCCTCCTCCATAGGGCAGTCTCAGTCAGGGGTGGGGAACCTGCAGCCCTGAGGCCATATGTGGCCCTCTAGGTCCTCAAGTGCAGCCCTTTGACTGAAGCCAAACTTCACAGAACAAATCCCCTTAATAACAGGATTTGTTCTATGAAGCTTAGATTCAAAGGACTGTGCTTAAGGACCTAGAGGGCCACATGTGGTCTTGAGACCATGGGTTCCCCACCCCTGGTCTGCGTACTTGTACTTGCTGATTCATTGACATTTCAGTGAAAATATCTGATGGCTGTTGTGGGTCTGGGCAACATCCTACTTCTCCAGCCTATAAAATGGAGCAAAGCAATCTGGAAGAGGAATGTTATATGTGTGTGTAGGTGTGTATACACACACACACACACACACATATCTCATGTAGTTTTCATTTGTGATTTCTTGAAATATAGCTCTGGTAAGCCAGGCTCTGGTAAAGTCCATTGGCCTTCAAATATATATACCTGACTATTATACCTTTAAGCCCAAATCACTCCAGTTCTCACTGATTGGCCAATAATAGGCCCCGAGCCCAGGCCTTGCTTGCTCATTGTTTGGGTTTTGATGACTCAGAGTGAGTATAAATAGCAATTGTTTCTGTTGTGACCAGAAGCTCTGAGAGGCTTCCCTTCCCAGACTGATTCTTTTGGGAAGTCAAACTAGGCCATCTTTTGCCCAAATTCTTATCTAGCCTTTAATCTCTGAATAGGTGTTGCCTCTGAAAAACTGAGACCTGGGAAAGACCTTAGCTTAAAATGGCCAAGTTCTCCTGCTGCATCTGGGGCCATGGCAAGTTGTCCTGACCTATGGTTTGCCGCCGGACTCGAATGACTCTGGTGGAGAGAGAGTAGGCTGGTGATTTGCACAGCCTCCCTTAAATCTGATTCACTCGCAAGTCAAGACATCGCCTTCCTGACGTCCGTGGTCCTCTTCAAGAATGAAGGATGAATGACAACATATGTGTGTATGTGTATGTATATAATATACATGCACACACATATTTTTTTTTCTTACATTATATCCCAAGAATGGGGTTCTTTCTGAAGGGGATTTTTCATTTGAAGTTATTGGAAAACCAACCACCTTCCCAGTAGACTTGCATAGTTCATGTAACTCATGCTGGTGGAGGAAGATGTCCAAATTTATTCTTCCACATTGCGACTCCACAGTTTGCTGTTCCTCAAGTTCTGTCCTCTCCAGGAGACCGCTCAGCAACTCAGGGGGAACTCCTTTTCTCTCCCAAATGCTGTCCAACAACTCAACGTTGTCCAGAGAATTCCCTTGTTCTCTCTAAAAGGCTTTGTCTATTTTAAGAGTCCTTGCCACTCCAATGTTGTCTCCAATTGCTGCCTTCTTTGTGCCATGGTGGCTGAGCACATAGGGAGGCTTCCTTTTGCTTTGGAATCTAAGCCCCTTCTCTGGTCACTGTCTCTGCTTAGCTCTCTCTCTCTCTCTTTCTCTCTCTCTCTCTCTCTCTCTGCCTCTTTGTCTTTTCTTTCCTTTCTCTGCCTCTTCTCTTTCTGTGTCTTTGTCTCTCTGTCTGTCTGTCTCTCTCTGCCTCTCTCTCTGTCTCTTTGTCTCTTCTTTCTTCTGTCTCTTCTCTCTCTCTGTCTTTGTCTCTCTGCCTCTGTCTGTCTGCCTGACTCTCTTTCTCCCTCTCTCTCTGTGACTCTTTGTCTCTTCTTTATTTTCTCTGTCTCCTCTCTCCCTGTCTGTCTCTGTCCGTCTGCCTCTGTCTGTCTCTGTCTCTGTCTGTCTTTGTCTCTCCCCCACCCTCTCTCTCTGTCTCTCTCTCCCCCCACCCATATATGGAGAGTAAGGGAATTTCCTAGACAAGGTTGAGTTCATGGATGCATTCTTCAGGAGAGAAAAGGAGTTCCACCTGAGTTGCCAAACGTCTCCTGGAGAGGACAAAAGTTCAGGAACAGCAAGCTGTGGAGTCACAATGTGGAAGAGTAAATCTGGACATCTTCCTCCACTACTATGAGTTATGTGAACTGTACTGGGAAGGTGGTTGGTTTTCTAATACCTTCAAATGAAAAAATTCCCTTCAGAGAGAACCCCATCCTTGACGTTTAATATAAGTCTAGAAAACTGTACAGGTCCCTGGGTGTAAGTGAGACTCACCAGAGAATGAGGGGTCATCTCTCCATTAGTCTCAAGGATAATTCCCTTCCAGGGTAGGCAATGATAGGATGAAGCACCTATTTTTTTTTTCTCCAGAAACCTGGAGACAACTCAGCACTGTCTAAGAAATTCCCCTCTTCCCAAGAAGACTGGCCCAGAACTTCTTACCCCACCCTTCTGTTGCCACTCCTGAGGCCCAGAAGTTCTTGGAGAGGGGACAGAGAAGGCTGTTCAAATAAGCAGGCTTTCCTTCCCCACAGGGATGCAAAACCATTCTCATGTGTGATATCTGTCTGCATTCTGCTCTCCCTGCATCTCTAACCTATTTTGTTGTCTGTCTACTTCCTTTTACAGTCTGGAGTCCTATGAAGCCCAGGATATGGCTTAGATCTACAACAGCCATGAGGCAAAGACTCATCCTCAAGAGATTATCAGTTCTCCATACCAATCGAGATCATCAACTCCATGTTTGGTAAATGAGAAATCACATAGAGCTAGAAAGGGATATTAGAAGGGCCACTTAGCCCAACCCCATCATTTTACAGGAAAGGAATTGAGGGGGAAAATAAAAAACAACAAACCTGAGACTCAGGAGAAGTTAAATGACTTACCCAAGGTCAAACAGTAAATGTCATAGGTGAGATTGGAACCCAGGTCCTTGGACTCCAGAATCACTGCTTTTTCCACTGTTCCTTGCTCCCCACAGGAGAAGATTCCCACTTTGCATATGTAGCTTACTTTAAGGCTAAAACAAAAACTTGATGTTTAACCTTATTGAGTTGGCCAGGTCAGCAACCCCTTCCTCAAGCCTGTTAAATCCAGCACCTTCTGATAGACTTTTTAAAGAAGATATTCTTTATATATAAGTGTAAGACTTGTGTTCAATCTATATCCCTTTTAATGCTTTCATTTCTTATACTTGAACTGTTGGTTTCCAAAAACAACTTTCCCCATTTTCCACTGGGCCCATCTTTGTATTGAAGTAATTGAGCATCATGGTATATAATGAATTGGTTTGGAGGATCTTGTCGAGTTGTTCACATGTTTTCTCTCCTTCACCCCCTGGAGCAGATGTTAACAAACAGTGACTATCTTCATTGCCTTCTTTTGTCTTGTATATCTCTTGAGCACTTCAAGGTGGCATGACCAAGTGTCCTATGTAATAATGTTTTGTGTTCTCTTGAGAAAACATAATGAAAGCAGCTTCATCAAACCCTTTATTTGTCTCTCTGTGGAAAAACCAAGAGAGTTTCGTTTCCTTTACTGTAACATCTTTATTTCTTCAGGCTTCGTTTATATCAATACTCTTGTGGTTTGGTTCTTACAGGATATCACCTCATTGGCCCTGTGTTTGCATATGTGTTTGCATGCTTTCTCTCCCATTAGATTGAAAGCTCCTTGAGGGGAGGAACTGTCTTTTCTCCTTTTGTTGGATCTTCAGTACTTAGCACAGTGCTTGGCACATAGAAGTGCTATTGTTAATAATAAATGTTTCTAGCCTTGGCACATAAGAGGAGCTTAATAAATGCTTATTTATTGGGCAATAGATAAAGATGTAAGACCCACGACTGCTTTGGTATAGAGAACTCACTTATGGGAAAACACATTTTACCATTTGGCATGCATACCATATGGTGTCCATGGTATGGATACCATCAATGGTATGGATACCATCTCTGCAATTTGTAGTTTGATAGAGTTGCTTGTGGCCCTGCAAGGTTAAATTACTTATCCAAGGTATACATATAGCCAGTGTATGTCACAGGTAGGACTTGATCACTATCACAATTCGCATCGAGCACCATATTTATTAACATGGACACCATGTTTTATTAACATAGCCTAAGATTGCATTAGCTTGTCTTTGCCTCCCACATGATAGCACCAACTCATATTGCACTTAAAGTCTACTGAGACTCCTAGGTCTTTTCCATATGAACTGCTTTCTTGTTTTATTTGTTTCACCAATTGATAGTTTGAACCCAAGTGAAGGATTTTATATTTATCCCTATGAAATTTCATTTTACTTGCTTCATCTCATTTTTCCAGTACTTTGAGTTTTTTTTTGAATCCCAATTCTATCATATGGTGTGTTGGATAAACTTCCCCATTGATGTGGTCTGGGAATCTGATAAGTATACCCTCTATTCCTTCATTAAAGTTATTAATAAAAATGTTGGATGAGAACTCAGCCCAGAAAAGTTGTCTGGCCAACGCCATTAGAGACTTTCCCACGAGTTGAAATCTTCATTGCTTTGGGGGTCAAGGTGGTTAGGTATTTTGAAGTTCACCTAATGGTACCACCCTTGAGTCTTCAGTTTGCCATCTTGACCACAATGATATTGAAACTGATTTGGTCAGATACCTTATTGATAAATTGTTCCCACTGCATTCTCGTGATCTACAACTTGGTCAAAATAATAAAATAAAGTTACTTTGGAATGATTTGCTCTTAATTAATCCATATTGGCTCCTAATAATCACTGTTTCCATTTCTGTGCTCTCAAATCATTCCTTTAAAATTCATTATAGGGTTTTCGTTATTTGGGATTGCAGTTCATTTGGACTAGATTATTTGAATCCATTGAGGAGAGTGAGGTGCTCTTACCTTTAGTTAACTATTTTTTATGCTTTCCAGTATTTCATGGTACCAGGGAAAGAATACTAGTTCTAGACCCAAACACCTGAGTTCAAATCCTACCTCTGACATATATTACCTGTGCGCTGTTGGGAAAGTCACTTAACTGTCTGGAGCCTCAGTTTCTTTACTATAAAAGGAAGAGATTGGGTTTCATCTCTCAGATACCTTCTAGTTACATGAACCTGAGTACTTTCCTTCGTAGAGAAAATGGAAGCAATATGAAATTGAAAAGTTCTGCCTGCTCCCCATTATCCACAAATATCTTCCCAATCCCTCCAATGAATTCATCTTCCTCTACATGCCTCTTTGAAAGCCCATTTTTTTTCACCTTCAGCATTATTCATCAGCCTTAGTTCACATTGTCCTTTCATTCCTACAGGTTCATATTTTCTGTAATTGCCATCACTTTCTGGTTCTTCCTTCTATTTTGCATATTTATCCTCTAAAGATTATTAGTTAGTTGATGGATTCTCTATCAAGCCATTTTGGTCTGTTTAGACATTGCCCCCCTTTTATTCCTTATTCTTCAGAAGAATGACTTTTGACTTTCTCTCCCAGATTTCATTATGAAAAGCAGAGCTATACCTGGGAATTCTGGAGCCCTGGGTAAATTCAGTTGAGTATGAGATAAGTGATAAGAGGAGACTTGTATCCCAGGAGACTCTGAAGCTGAGATGCACCGCCATTGCCACTGATGGTGGCATGGGTCCCTAGGACAGATAGTACATGAGTAGTCTGTCTTGGTTGGGTACAGTACTCTGGTGCAGGGGAAAGAGAACTAGAGTGTGGGGCATGATGGCAACTGAATCCTCTAGAAGTGGTGGCTTGGGGCCAGGCAACGAAGGGGGTGGCACACTTCCCCTTTAGGGAAGAAATGTGTCTCTTTCCTCCAGACGCTCTGGGGCAAGCCCTAGTGGCTCTGTGCTAATTAGAGATATACCTGAAAGCCACCCATCTCTTGAGCTTATTGATAAACAATGCAACCCCCTCCCTCATCCTTTTAATCTAATCTGTTTCTTTTGAACCTGCAATGTCTTTTCATTGCTTAACTCCATTCATAATTCACATCCCACTGAGTCTCTATGATATCTGTAAAGTCATTTTTTATCTTTTAGGAATTAAGATCACTTAAAAAAACCCTTTAAATGTTTTTTTTTTTTAAAAAGCCATTTACATATAGACATCTTAGGTAATGAACATCATTTTTGCCTTTCTCTCCACCCCCCTCCCTTTTTTTTTTTTTGCCTCTTGTGAGTTGCTAATCACCTTTATGGCTATTTCTCTCATGTTATACCTTCTGCTCCCTGTGGTTTCTAGCTTAACAGCTGTATCAGAACACTTTTCTTCCTCTTCCTGCTTTTTCAATTTAAGGCCTTCTTAATCAGATCATATATTCTCCAGGCAAATACTCCAGTTTTCCCTGGTCACCATTTGATTCACTCTGACCCTGGCTAAAAGTCCATTATTTCTGCATTTTCATCCGTGGTCCGGACAGTTAAATTCCATTATTCACTGCCACCTTCTGAGTTAGCTGTTCATTTCCCATATCTTAGTTGATTTTCTAAAGTCCCTGCCTTCTGTTGTTTCCTGACCAGTCTTCATAGTCCTTAGACAGTCTTGCTAGGCTTCTTCTTGATAGTATAACTTCTTTCATTATCAGTCACCAGAAGTCAATAATGTCCTGCCTGTCTGCCAGGCTTTGGGAGGTTCTCTGGCATGTCCTGAATATAAATGCTCCTGTAACACAGCCCACCTCTGGATAAACACGTGCATTTATTTATGTTCCACTCTGTATTACTCAGAAACACAATCCTAGGTTGTTAGCTAATCATTGGATCATAGACCCTTCTGTGTGGAGCCAGTTACGGGTGCTCTTTCTCTCAGTGGTCCGTGTAGATGCCCTTATCCTTCCATGGAGTATGAGAAACTGCTTCTTCCTCAGAATTTCCTGAAACAGCTTCTGTATGAAGCTTCTCACACATTTTTGTGATGTCATGGAATACACTCTATAGTTTCACTATTTTTTTCTATCTATGCCAAATCACTTGTGCTGCTATCTTTATTGGATTTAGAGAGGGGCCCTAGAGGGTATAGAATCTAAACCCCCATTGTAGAGATGAGGAAACGTAGGCACATAGAGTAAAGTGACTTGTCCATGGTCACACAAATAGGTATGCATTTAACAAAGGCCTTTTGACTCTAAGTCTTGTGGTCTATCTCCTACACCAATTAGCTGCCTTCAGGTTTCAAATTACCCCCACTTCTTGCTTACTGCATGTACCCAAGGCAATCAGGCAAAGAAAGAAAGGACTTATATATACAAGAATATTTATATGAGTTTCATAGCTGGTTTCTCTCTCTCATGGCACTGCTGAGGCATCATCATATCCTCTGTCTCCCTGCTCAGCTCGAATCTTCCCTCTTACCTTAGATTAAAAAGGCCAAGGTCTCCCACTACATCTGGGGTCATCCCCAGTCATCTTGACCTATGCCTTGCCACTGGACTCAGATGACTGTGGAGGAGAGAGTGAAGTTAATGATTTTGCCAATTCACTTGCAAGTCAAGATATCACCCTCCTGATGTCATCTTTGAGAAGAAAGGACTTTGAGAAGAAACAACAGCCTGTGAGTAATTTGAGCTACCCCACTGGGTATCCAATTGACCAGTTCCAGTTGGGCAACTCACCTCCTTCCTCTCCTCTCCTCTTCCCCTTCCCTTGTCTCCTTCCTCTCCCTCTGTCCATATGAGGTATCATACTCTTACCTGTGGGTTCTCTGTCCAAAGGAATGTACATTTTGATGACTGAAACATAGCAAGACATCTTGGGGTTTATTGGCTAGATTTCTTGTTTTACAGACCATGCCTTAAATCCAATTCTCTCTGGCTTTCACTGATATAGAAAATAAATTGAGAAGGGAAGGCTCTAGCACCTGAGGGTGATTGGAAATGGCCCTATCCAGTTCAGTTCTATGAAAACACAAGGCAGGTGCCATGAGTCAAACCATAAGGATTTTTATGGACCAGGGTCATGGAGTAAATAACAAGAGAAAGTCAAGCATTAGAATAATTTTCAGTCTTCCATATAGAGATAGGTATCATTTCCCACAGAGTACTGTGTCAGTAGGAAAGGAAATGGTGCAAAATCTCCAAGGCATTCTCACAGAGAAGAAGGTAGGAAGATTTATTCCTGTATCTTCTGCTTTTTGCCATCCCAATGTGGTGAGTATGCTCTGGGCACACCATCCCACTGGCAGGCTGGCTATCTATTCTTCCAGGCTTCTAGGGTTTGGAGTGTCTTTCTCTAACACTATGGACTTGAGCCCTCATTCCAGGTATGTTTCTCTTATTTTTAATCAACAGTGACTTGTACCCTGGCTCCATTTAACTCATATCAATTAGCTTTTACAAAGGGATATTTATTTCAAAGATAGGGCAAGAACAAAAGTACCACCATTTCTCTTCAATGCTTTAGGAGCATACTCTTCTTCCCTACCTGACCTCAGTATCTGAAGATAATGTGCTCAGACTAAATGTAGGTTTTACATAATATTGAGCCGAGCAAGGTTCATGTTCAAATGTGGGAGCATTGTTGGATGGGCCCTCCTCTCAAGTATCACTAGGCTGGGTCTAACAGAAGTGAGGAACCTGTGGCCTTGAGGCCACATGTAGCCCTCTAGGTCCTTAAGTGCAGCCCTTTGACTAAATCCAAACTTCACAGAACAAATCCTTTTGTTAAGGGGATAATAAATAATAACAAAAATAAATTTATAAATAATAAATAAATAATCCTTAATAAAAGGATTTGTTCTGTAAAGTTTGGCTTCAGTCAAAGGGCTGCACTTGAGGACCTAGTAGACCACATGTGACCTCAAGGCCACAGGTTTATTCCTTGTACTTTAGGGGATTTGTGTTGGTAAGTCTAGTTGCAAAACTTAGCATGAACTCTTAGACTCTTGGTTGCCTTTTCTCCTAACCTTTCAAAACTCACAAGATTATCATTTCCAACTTCCTAAAACAAAAGAATAAATACCAAGACAATGACCAAGGTCTGTTTTCGTGGGACCACATGCTGGCCTTGGACATAGTGATGACCCAAGGCCTCTCCCGTTACAGTCTCTTACCATCTAGTAAGAAGTCAGCTGACAAAAATCCATCCACGAAAAGGGATTAAATCAAGAGAGAGGGAATGAGGCCAACTGAAGCTTTTCGAAGGTACATCCAGCTCTGATTCTCCAACTTCAGCCAAGCAATTTCTGCCCAGTGGTTAGCAGACCAGAACCTGTTACAAAATGTTCACATGTCTCTCCAAGGTCCTTCTATTATGCGTCATCAGCGTTCTCCTGTAACGTAGCTTCCCAGGACCTCTACCATGTGGGCACTGCATCTGCATGCTCTAATTCCCTGTTATACCAGTGAGATCAAGAGATGTTGAAAGCTGTCCTGTAGTGGGAATTGCTTCCGCCACAGGCCAGGCTTCATCCTTCCATGTAGGAGGAGGATCCTAGGTCTCTTCTTTCAACAGACATGTCTTTTACACGCCATGTAAATCTGCTTCTTCAGCCCAATTCTGGGCCTTAGGCATCTCAGGTCTCCTTTCCTTGCCGATTGGGTCTCATATATCCAACGAGATAGCTCAACTTCTGGTCACACCCCACTGCAGACTTACTTCAGTTACTTTCTTTCTCACGTGTTTCTCAATACTGTGATTAGAACCTACTGTGAAATCTCACAGGATTTTCTATCCTGGGATGTCTAATCAGATATAAGATGTAATATGGCTAGAAATGCTGCCAACTATACCCTGTTTGGAAAAGGAAAATGACATACATTGGAGAGGATGTGGGAAAATGAAAGTGATGTATTATTGGTGGAGTTATAAACTGATTCAACCATTCTATACAGCAATTTGGAACTATGCCCAAAAGGCTATAAAAGCATGCATATCCCTTGACCTAGCAACACTACTACTAGGTCTGTATCCCAAAAGAGATAAAAGACAAAAAGGAAAAGGACCTATAAGTGCAAAAATATTTATAGCAGTTCTTTTCTGGTGGCAAAGAATTGGACATTGAGGGGATGTCCATCGATTGGAGAATGGCTGAATAAATTGTGGTATGTGATTATGATGGGATACTCTTGTGCTATAAGAAATGATGCACAGGATGCTCTCTGAAAAACCTGGAAAGACTTACATGGGCTGATACAAAGTGAAATGGACTGTGTCAAAATTAACAGCCATATTGCAACATGATCAGCTGTGAATGACTAAGCTATTCTCAACAATACAATGATCCAAGACAACTCTGAAGGACTTAGGGTGAAAAATGCTATCCATTCCTAGAGAAAGAACTGATGGTGTCTGAATACAGATTGAATAATACTTTTTTTAACTTTATTTTTCTTGAGGTCTTTTTTTTTTGGTCTGTGTTTTCTTTCACAACATGACTAATATGGAAATGTTTCGCATGACTACACATGCATAACCTATATCGAGTTGCTTGCCTTCTTAATGGGGTTGGGGTGGCGAGGGAGGAAGGAAGAGAATTTGGCACTCAAAGTTTTAAAAATGAATGTTAAAAATTGTTTTTATATAAAATATAAAGTAAAATATGTTTATATTTTTAATTTTATTTATATTTATTTAATTATAAATACAAAACACAAAGTTTTATATAAAAAATAAAGTACTAAAAACAATCTATACAAGTTATACCCGGTTATATCAGGACTCTGTGCCCTGATTTTATCTTGTTATATGGATGCTACTTATTTATTATAGGCAATATACTGAGACTTTGTCCACAATTTCATAAATTACCAAATGTTCACTAAGAACTTACTATATGTCCAGCGCTGGGCTAGGTGCTCACGAGACACACAAGAAATATAAGACACAGCCCTTGTCCTCTAAGAGATTAGAGCCTCGTCAAGGAGAAAATAAGTATAATATATAGTCTCTGCCACCAGAGTATTAATAATGTAGTTATAATTTAAAATCCAATATTATATTTTCCATGACTCTAGTAGACTAGTGGCTATTAATATCAATATAATTATCATTCATAATAAAACATACTCTTTAGATGCAAAAGTGATTTTCCAAAGCAAATGGAGAGAGGGCCAGCTTTAGTATCAAGGAGACCAGGGTTCAAATCCTGCCTCAGACATTTGCTAACTGTAATCCTAAGGACATCACTTAAAATCTCTTGGATTTAGCTTCCTCATCTGCAAAGTGAGGGAGTGGGATTCAAAGGCCTGGAAGTTCCCTTCCAGCACCAAATCTCTGATTCTATAGTTCTGTGATCCTTTCAGTGCCCTTAGGCAATTGCAGAACAGTTGTTCTGTAGATCTACATTGGTTTGGTTGTGGCTGGGGTGGTTTCCTTATTGGGAGTTCCCCATGATAATGAAATTGTGGGTCTAGAACAAAAACAAATAATCAAACAAACAAAATCAGAACCCCACTAGGGGTTTATTTCTGATTATTTCTGAGTTTTAGTTTTGAGCATTTAGCAAAACATTTGCCAAAATGTCATCCATTGTTCCCTCGTACTCTTAGGAGTCAAATGGACAACAGGTCCCAAATGATTTCCCTTTACCAGTCTTTAGGCCAGCTTATGTAATGTACTGTATCTGCCATACAAGTAGTGAAATAAATATATAACATTTCATCCTGCTCCCCACCCTGCAAAAAAATCACCGATTCACTCTACTACAGGCAGCTACTATGCACATGACCTGTGGATGGTGCTACGGAGGATTCAGGAATCCAAGATTTGGCCCCTGCCCTCCTGGAACTTACAGCCTCAATTGGGAGACACGACCAACATACATAAATGTTATATAACTACAGAACACCACAACATTATGCCCAACAGTACACAATAGAGCATGAAACTCAGAAACAGCATGTACAGCGGCAGTTCTGAGAAAAGGGTGGGTAATGAGAATGAGAACCATGGCGGGGGCGTCTACCTGCTTATCTGTGAACTTCTCTGCCTTTCAAGTGTCTCCGGAGGAAATTCTATCTTGAGTACAGAAGGATGGAAAAGAAAAAACCAATATGCCGTCTGGCTATAATTCAGGACAAAATTAGCCCTAAGTCTTCCATTTACTGACAGTCTTTAAGGAGACAGAACATTTGCCCTGTTTCCTTTGTTGTCCTTTTGTGGCTCTAAGTTTATGTCACAGTGATCACTCCTGGTTTCTTGTTGGAAAGAAACCAAGGAACCATTAATGAAGCAGACAGCAAAAGAAAGTGAGATCAACCATGGGGTGGAAAAAATCGGGCATTTCTTTTTTAGACTTGGAGAAGCAAACTGTTTGGACTGAATCCAAAGGTTTTTGTGGTTCTGTTTTCACACATGTCTCAGAAATATCTAAGAATGGTCCCATTCTTCTTCTATTTTGTACACTCACTGGAAGAAATGATTCTACCATGATCCAGTATTGGTGACTTTGAACTTGAAGGCTCATGAGCCGGTCTGTGTTTGACTCATCTAGAACAGTAGCTGGCCACATTTATTGCTCTGGGGTTGTCTATCTTCTCAATAGAGGAACTAGGCTCTCC
>JAQQSZ010007652.1:0-13250 GCA_028646595.1 Phalanger gymnotis | reverse complement strand
CTCCCTTACCTGCCTTCTCTTCTCTTCCTACAGAACTGCTTTTTCTTGCCACTTTTATGCGTGATAATGTACCCCATTCTATCTCTTCCTACCTCCCTCTCTCAATATATTCCTCTCTCATCCCTTATTCATCTTCAGCTCATCCTGTGCCCACTCTCTCTCTCTCTCTGTATATATATATATGTATATATATATACATATATATGTGTATATATATACACATATATAAACATATATATACACACACATAAACATATACATATATACACATACATATACACACATGCATATTCCCTTCAGCTACCCAAATATTGAGGTCTCATGAATCCTACACATCATCTTTTCATGTAGGAATATACACAAAACAGTTCAACTTTAGTAAGTCCCTTGCAATTTCTTTTTCTTGTTCTTTTTCTTGATTATCTTTTCATGCTTCTCTTGATTCTTGTGTTTGAAAGTCAAATTTTCTATTCGGCTCTGGTCTTTTCACGGAGAAAGCTTGAAAGTCCTCTATTTTATTGAAAATCTATATTTTGCCTTGGAGCATGATACTCAGTTTTGCTGGGTAGGTGATTCTTGGTTTTAATCCTAGCTCCATTGACCTCTGGAAGCCAATATAATCTTAAAAATGACAATTTTACTTAACTAATCTATTTATTCAATGAAACCCCAATTAAATTACTAAAAATTATTTTGCTGAGTTAGAAAAATAACAACAAAGTTCATTTGGAAGAGCGAAAGTTCAGTAACTTCAAAGAAACCAGGGAAAAAGAAGTAAAGAAAGTACATTCAGCAGTATCAGACCTTAAACTATATTATAAGGGAGAGCATTGTTGAAGTGTAACAAGGATAATTTTGATAATTTTAAATTGAAATCTTCTTGTACAAATAAAACCTATGTAGCCAAGAATAGATGGAATGCAGAAAATTGGGGAAAAAAAACTTTC
This sequence comes from Phalanger gymnotis, assembly GCA_028646595.1. Lineage (NCBI taxonomy): Eukaryota > Metazoa > Chordata > Mammalia > Diprotodontia > Phalangeridae > Phalanger > Phalanger gymnotis. The sequence goes on along the minus strand of JAQQSZ010007652.1, from coordinate 12,303 downwards.
CTAGACAATCTCTCAGATAGGATGTGATTGGGTTCGAATATTGCTGTGGTGTAGGAAGTGATGAGCTGATTGGTTTAGAAAAACATAGAAAGCCTCAAGCCTAGGATGGAAGATGCTATCCAGCTTCAGAGAAACAGATGACATGTGGAAATAAGCATATACATATATGTGTGCATTTATAGATATCTATGTATATGTATATATATATATATATATCCATGCTTAATTATAATCTTCTTTAGGGTGAGGGGGAGGGAGAGAGGGAAAAAAATAGAGTGCACAGCAAAGAACAAAACAAAACCAACAAGGAAGCAAAGAAAAGCTGGGTAGCTTTAAAAACAAGTGTTTATTATATAGGTTTTCTTGAAATGGGAATTTGTTTCATATTGAATCCTCTCTTCTGTGTACATGGCAATGTTTTTTCTTCTTTTCTTATTTTATATTTAAGTTTAAAATAAAAAAAATTTTAAATAAAAAAAGAAAAGAAAAAAAGAAAAAACTTTCCAAACCACTTCTTCCCCACTCCTTCCAAGCAAAGGGCCTTGTCTCCTACTTTATTGAGAAAAAAGAGGCTATTTGTTGAGAGCTCTCATTTTCCCCTAATCCCACCCCAAAATCTCTTTTCATTTTTAACCCTTTCTCCTTCTTTGTTTCTATTTTCTGATGGAGTAGACTTCTCCCTGACAAGGTTAAATCTTCCACTGTGCTCTTGCTCCCATCCACTCTCTCTCCTCTAAACTTGCCCCCTCTATCATTTTCTCTCTCTCTCTATCACCTTCATTCTCTTCTAATAAGATGGGTCTTTCTCTGCCACCTGGAAACACGGTCAGGTCGCCCCCCCCCACTTTAAAAACCCTCATTTGACTCTGCTGTTTACTTAAGCATTAATCCTACATCTCCTCCTTTTCATAGCCAAACTCCTAGAAAGAGCCATTTACACTTACTGCCTTCATTTTTTAACCCTTTGCTCATAACCTGGCTTTCAATTCCAACATTTGATTGAAATTTCTCTGTTCAAGGTTACCAATGATCTCTGAATTGCTAAATCTAATACCCTTTTCTCAGTTCTTCTTGACCTCTCCATAGCTTTTGACACTGAGAATGGTTTCCTCCATTTGGCCCCTCTGTCTTCTTTTGGATTCCATGACACCATTCCTCCCTTTCTGACTTTTTCCCCCTTCAATCTCATTTGCTAGATCACCATCACCCTCCCACTTATTCAGTGTGGTATGGGCATCTTCCAAAGCTCTGACCTATGCCCTCTTCTTTCTTTACATTCTCCTTTTTTGTGATTTTATCAGTACCCTTATTTAATTATCTCTATGCAGCTAACTTCTCTCTCTCTCTCTCTCTCTCTCTCTCTCTCTCTCTCTCTATATATATATATATATATATATATATATATAATTTATATCTAACCATGATCTCCCTCCTCACTTTAAGTTCCATTTTACTAACTGCCTACTAGACATCTCCACCTGAACATCCTTTATGCATTTTAAACTCAACATGTCCAAAATGGAACTTATATTTCTTTTAAATTCATTTCTTGTGCAAATTCCCCTGTTTCTGCGTAGGGCCGTCCCATCCTTCCAGTCATTTAGGTTCACAACCTTGCAGTCATCCTAGGTTCTTCCCTCTCTCTCACCCCGTATTCAATCAATAACTCCACAAACATTTGTTGATCTGACCTTTCCAGCATCTCTCCAGTTCATTCTTTTCTCTCTCCTCATAACAGCTTCTACACTAAGCATTCAAGCTCTCCTCTTCTCTTGCTTGAAATATTGCAATAGCCTCCTCATTGGTCCCTTTGCTTTCGATTTCTCCCCTATCTAATCCACTCTTTACACAGCTGCCAAATTGATATTCCTAAAACAAATACATAACCATGTCACTCCTAGCCTCTCTGCTAAAAAAATCCTCAATAACTTCTATTGCCTCTAGGATAAAATAGAAGATCTTTAGCTTGACATTTAAAGACTTTTACAATCTGCATCACTTTTCTTTTCCATTTCATTCCCTATTATTCCCCTTCTCTTTTTGGCTACATTTGTTTTACTTGTACAAAAACTTTTTAATGTAATCTAAATTATCCATTTCATACCTCAAACTGCTCTCTATCTCTTGTTTATTCATAAGTTGTTTGCCTATCTATAAATCTTTTAATTAATATGTTCTTCAAATTTTCTTGTAATCTCTCTCTTTATATCTAGGTTATGCATCCATTTTGACTTTATCTTGGTAAATGGTTTAAGATACTGGTCTGTGCACAATTTCTGTCAGGCAGCTATTGCATTTTCCCAATGATTTTTTTAACCAAATAATGAATTCTTAGGGTGGGGAAGGAAGAGGGGTGGGGAAGGAAGAAAAAAAGAGAAAGAAAAAGAAACTTTATTATATATCTAAAAGGAATAGCATGAGCTGTATATAATAGATTTACAGTTTCTTGTGCAATCATCTTTTTTTTAAAAAATCTACTATTATGGAAATGCTTATTTTATTTCACAAATTAAATAAAAAATTTATTCCCCTTCCCTCGCTCTGTTCCACTGAAATTGGCTCTTTGGTTGTTTAAGTTCACGTCATTCTATCACCTACCTCTGTATTTTTGCCTACACTGTTTGCCAAATCTGGTATGGACTCTCCCTCCTCACCTTCTCCTCATAGAACACCTAAGTTCCTTCAAAACATGGTTGAGGTGCTTGTTACCTTCAAAACATGGTTGAGATGCTTGTTACGTACTACCATGGTGTTATCATTTACTCCTTCTGGAAAATACTTAATATTGTTTGTATTTACTTAGTTATGAATATGATTTTTCCCTCTAGCGCTTATTGGCAATCACAGACTCAGCAGGAGTTGCAGACCATGTTGTGGGTATGTGTCTTGCTCTCTGGAACTGGGAAGAAGTTGTTATAGGAAAAATATCTCCTCTCTGAGTTCTTGTGGTGGGTAACTGCTGCCTGTATTCACAACTATGCAGAAATTATGGAGGTAAAAACCTGGATTTTTATTATTATTATGCTCAAGCGTAGGCTCGGGTCCTAGAAAATATCTGAACCACTATTAGGATTCTAACAAGGTTTCTTATAGGCAAAATTACATCAGAGTGACAGAGAAATAATTAATTTAGATATTGCAATCTTGTATATTCCTTTTAGGCTGTAAAAATTAAAGAGAAGAAAGGTTCATAATTCCATACTTCCTTTGAATTGTCATAAAAGTTGAACAAACTTAGTTAAACAGAATCATAATCTTATACATCCTCTAAAGGAAACAAACTTTGTCGAGCAAGCTGTAAGTAAACTAAGTCCGGTTACAGATTAAACTACATTTAGAGGATTCACAAATAGGCTGATTGAGGAGTAGGGTTTATACGTCACCAAGAAATCAGGGACAGTTGAGATTTTTCCTCTGCCTTCTTATCTAAGGAATGCTTAAGGCTCTAAGTGAATTGTAGCATCCCATGGGACAGCTTTTGATTAGGTGAAGTTAATATCAAGGCAGACTTTTGGTTAACTAAAATTTGCAGGAGGAATGGCCCTAGATCCAAAATAATAAAAGTAAATTTAAAATTCTCATAACAAAGTGAAAGGAATTTACTCCATCTGCCTCACATAGGAGTGAGGAGTCCAGATGTATATGGGTATGTGATTAGAGAAGATCTTGGCAGTTACCTGAAAGTCTATTTTGAGTGTCAGCCTGGTTCGATATAGGCCCTTCTAATAAAAGAATTGAAAATGTATTGACCTCTTAGCATATTGGTCCTGGATGTTCTCCCAAAAGAGCAATGACACGGCTGTCCTTGGCCTACAACACCCTGAGAAAGAAGCCATAGCAGTATGTGATTGCTGTTGGAACTCAGCAGCAGCTGAGAGTGGTAGAGGCAGAGGAGAATAGAAGAAATAAAGGGCACTCTTGTTGTTATTCAGCTATGTCCAGCTCTTGGTGACAATACTGGAGTGGTTTGCCATTTCCTTCTCCAGCTCATTTTATAGATGAGGAAACTGAAACTAACAGGGCTAGGTGATTTGCCCAAGGTCACAAAGCCAGTAAGTGTCTAAGGTCAGATTTGAACTCAGGTCTCCCTGACTTCAAGCTTGGCATTCTATCCACTGAGCCACCTAGCTGTCTGTAAAGGGTACTCTAGGATGACCCTGAGGGCCTTGAAGGAGAGGGCCAAATAGTAGACACAGCCAGTTGTTGCAATGCAGAGCTAGGGAAGTTAAACACATACAGCCTGCAAAACTCTGGAATCAGATTAAAATATAATCTGGAAATGTTTAACAAAATAAATAAAGACACAAAACAACACAGATAATGTTAATCTGTGGTTTTCTGAGTCAACATGAAGCTTGTTAAGGATCTGTTTCTATTTGAGTTTGATGTCACTGGTGTATGAGATCAGGGCTGAAAAAGATTCTACTACCTGTTTTTTAATTTGTTATTTACTTTGCTATTCTGTCCTTATTAAATGTTTTGGCAGCTAGGTGGTGCAGTGGATAGAGTGCTAGGCCTGGAGTCAGGAAGTATTCAAATACTGCCTTAGACACTTATTAGTGGTGTGTCCTTGGGCAAGTCGCTTAACCCTATTTGCCTCAGTTTCCTCATCTGTAAGATGAGCTGGAGAGGAAAATGGCAAACCACTCCAGTATCTTTACCAAGAAAATCCCAAATTGGATCACATACAGTTGAATATGACTGAAAAATGACTGAATAACAATGACAAAATATCAGCATGCTCTTTGAATATGGTATCAATACCACAGAGGATATAGAGCCAGCCTTGAAGTCAGGAACACCTGGATTACAGCCCTGCCTCTGACACATGCTGACAGTGTGACCCTGGACCAATCAGTGCTGTTAAGCAATACCTTAAGACTATAAATGCAGAAGAGTTTGCCAATCTGGATTGGTAGATGGAGTTTCCACACCAGGAGTTCCTTATACCATGTATCTAGACCAAAAAAACCCCCAAACCAACCCCATATCCCCTCTTTTAACCTAAGATATTGAAGGATTCTGCAGTCAGCATTCCAATTCCATTAGCTTTAATGGGCTATAACGCCACATTGCTCACTTACATGTAGCTCAAAGTTCACCAGAACCCTTAGGAGGTCAGTTTCTGGCCAGAAAGGTAAGCTAAGAAGGCATGGACAATGTGCCTCCTGGGTCACCCAAGTAGGGGTTTATTGTAATAATAATAGCTACCATTTACACAGACCTTTTGGGTTTGCAAAGATTTTTAGAAATATTAACTCATTTTATTCTTACAACAACCCAGAGAAGAAGGTGCTATTATTATCCCCCATTTTTATTGTTGAAAAAAAGAGTTGGACAGGAAGTAAGTAGCCTGCAGGATCACACAGCTAGGAAGTGTCTGAGACTGGCTTTGGACTGAGGAGTTCTTGACTCTCAGTCTAGTGCTCTAATCGCCGCACTACTTAGCTGCCTTACCAGCCTACATTTTGTTCCTGACATAATAGAAAGACAAACAACTAGACAAATAGGTGTCTGTTTTTCCTAGGATGAACAATTAAAGGAAAAGCTGATAAGGACTGTGACAAAGACTCTCTTGAACAGAGTTAACTCATTGGGGGACTTTGGGCCGGTAACTTCACCTTCCTGAGTCTCAATGGGTACTCGCTTTGCTGCTTCAAATCAAAGCCCATCCGTGCCTTCCATTCCTAATATACATGTCCTTCTATAAATCCTCCTAAAAGGATCTATATAACAGACTACAGACCTTTCTCTGGGTCTTTTAATATTTCATCAGTACTAGTGCAACACTGACTAGCCTTGTCCCCACTGCCTCAAGGCTAAGAAGGTTACTTTTTTTTTTTAACCTTACTCCCTACCCCCAGGGTTCTCTAGTACCCTTCAAGAGGATTGGGGGGCACTTAGGTTCTCTGTCAATGGCTCCAGCCCTCTTTGATGGTATTCCTTCAATTGTGGTGGGTGGTCCCCTGCTCCACAGTTCCTTTAACCATCTCTAATCATCCTGATCTCTAACTTGCCACTGGCTCCGGAGGAGAGAGTGAGATTGGTGACTTTGCACAGCGCTCCCTCACTTAAATCCAATTCACTTGAAAGTCATGGCATCACCTTCTTGATGTCGTGGTCCTCTTCGAGAATGACAGACCAATAACAACCACCACCACCACCACCACCGCCGCCGCCGCCAGATTAGCTTTTAAGCAGAAATATTTGCTTCAGAAGATGTAATCACACATATGCAAATTTACTCCTCCAACAAATGGGAAGTATAATTCCCTCCTACTTACATGCCTCTCTTTGTACCACAGGTCTCTGGGAAGGGGAAGGGATTAGGTTCATAGTTTAGCTTGGTTCCCATAAAGCACAGCCCCAGTTCCAAGCCTACCCAGCCCTCCCCACCTCCCCAGGCTTAATTCTCAGGTCCCCTGCTTCTCAGGGCTTTCCTGCTGAGCCGGCTGGCTGAAGCATCCTGCCTGGAGTCCTGGCTCCAAGGTCACCATGACTCAAACTCAGGTCCATGGTATTTTGGGTACTTAGAAACTGAGAAAGACAAATGTACAGAACAGAAACAAATACCCCCAGGCCCATTTCTTGGAGCAAGGGGGTAAAAAAGGGACAGTGGGGGGAAATTCTTAGGGAACTCTAGCATGCTATGGGGGTTCAGTTCATGGTGCCCACACTGTGGGTAAATGAACCTCAGAGCAGAAAGAATAGTTGAAAGATAACTATCTATATCTAGAGAAAAAAACTGATAAATAGAAGTATGTATAGAATAAATTTACATATATATGTACATATACCTATTTGTGTCTAATGGTAGCCGTCTCTAGGGTGGGGTTGAGGGAGGGGAGAAAAAAAAGAAGAAAAAAAAAGAAATTTACATGATAATTTTGTTGTATATTTGAAAGGAATAGCAAGTTATGCTTAGTAGATTTGTGGTTTTATGTACAATAATCTTTTTATTGTATTATGTTATGAGAATGTTTGTTTTATTCCACAAATATGTATAAATGTAAAAAAATAAAAGGGGAAAAAAAGAAAGAGTGGTAGAAAAAAAGAGCTACTGGCTCTGTCTGCCAGTTTTAAAGCTGCAAGTGTCAGAGGATAGATTTGAATTCAAGTCTTCCTGAGCCAGGTCCAGTCCTCTACCTGGCTGCATCACCTAATTGCTTTTATATCTGAAATCATAATAGCTCACATTCTTATAGTGCCTTAAGGTTTACAAAAGAATAAGACAACAACTCTAGGTGGCATAAATATTATTATTCTCATTTTATAGTGAGGGAAATTGAGACACAGAGAAGCAAAATGACTTTCCAGGATCGCAAAATTATTAAATATTTGAGCCAGGGGTAAATCCATGTCTCCTGATTCTATATCATATAACTATACCACATACTACACCACATGGTCTCTCAGTCAGAGATATAAGTAATAATTTTGGCTTCCGGGGCAAGCTGCACAAAATGCCTTTGAGTCAAGTGGCAAGAAACCTTACCTTATATCATCTTTGTAATTCATTATTTAAGGAAGTAACAAAGACAAATTCAGTTGAGCAGGAGAGGGGAATTCATTACTATAGAGGTTTCTTTTACAATAAATTTTTGCACCTGCTAATCAGTACCTGGGAAAACCTCAGGTTGCCTTGGCCTAGTTATGACTCTTGCTTTGAGTAGTTTCTTTAAATCAATCAATCAATTAATTAATTCACATTTACTGAGGGTCTACTATGTGCCCAGCCAGTCCTATGTTAGGGGATACAGAACCCTGCCCTCAAAGAGCTTAGAGTCTGGTTGAGATGGCAAATCTAATCAATGTGGACAGAAGGAAAATTAAGTACCTAAAACATAAAGTACTGACTACAAATGGTGATAGGAGTTTTGAGAGGGACTTGCCCATCATGGGAATGAGTAATCAGGGAAGTCTTGGAGGATGTAGGACTTGAATTGGACCTTGAAGGATGGATAGAGTTTAGTTCAGAGGAGGCTGGGAGGAAAGGCATTGCAGATAGGGGAAATGGCATGACCACTGTAATAGACTTAGCTTCTCTGGTTGGGAGTGAAGGGAACACAGCTGCAGGGTCTGATAGACCAGGAAGAATCTATGGGAAGATTGAGGTTAGCTGAGGCCTTTAGGCAAACATTTCCACCCCGCCCCTCTGGAAAAGAGAGCAAATGCTGACTCACAGCTCTTTATATGGTAACTAAATATTTCTGTCTTGGTCAGAAATTCATGGATTGTTGCTTGGGTGGGAGGGAGTCAGTGTAATATCACAGATTCAAAGACTGCCACAGCACTGTCAGCTTTAAAAAAAACCCAACCTCACTGTATTATTCATCTTTCCAAAATTAAAAATAGTTGGAAAGAAGCTCAGTTTGTTGAGGACCTCGGGAGAGTGGGAGCGTGAGGTTGTTGGCTATTACAATGTCACATTTCAAACTTTAATTTCTTTTACATTAGCTGATATCATGAGGGACTAGTAACTGTTATTTATGAGTGTCACGAGAGAAAGGTCAGCACTCCAGCTGATGAAGATAAAGATGAAGTCCTAATAGTTTTTTACAATTCCCTCCCCTCCAACTGAAAATGTCTCAGGGTATCTGACCAAGTTTTCTTTCCTCTCACCTTTTTGGTACTTGATTGTCAGTACCTTTCACTTTGGTACTTATTCAGATACCATCTTGTTGGATAAGAACTTTTAAGGTGGCATTTGGCTCTATCAAATCTAGTGCTTTTTCAAATGGCCAACAAACAATAAAGTCAGTCAAGATTTTTTCATTTCAGTTGACTGAATGACTATAAAGATGTGTTCTCTTGGCTAACAGTATTTTCAAAGGCCTGTCCATGACCTTTTCAAACCTTTATTAACGGTGTCCTGGATGTGTGTATAGATTATTATCATGGATTTTTTTAGAGATAGGAAAATAGTCATATGTGTTAGTCCATTTGACACAATAAAATTCAACAAGCAATGATTAAATGCCTAGTGTGTCACAGGCAGTGTGCTAGATGTTAGGGACAAAAAGATGAAAAATGGCACAATCCTATTAGACAGATAACATACAGGAGACACTGGAGACTTGGATTCCAGCCTCTAACAGGTTTGCTCTTGATCTGGTCAGACAGGAAAGACAGTTTCAAAGGGGTTCATAATAAGCTTTGTTTTAGTCTAGTTTTCTCTAACACAATATTGCTGATAATGGAAGCACTACAAACTCCTATGGTATTCCCTAATCACTGGGCAGGGGCCGGCAAGAAGGGGGGCAACTACCCTTACGTCTCGATGGGGCCGGTCCAGATGGGCACAACTTGTGCATCCCCTAAAGGGTTCCCCTAAATTGCCTCAAGCCTCAATGGAGGCTGGTGGAGGCAAACACAGATTCCCCGCTCCCAAGCCTTGATGGGGGCCGATCAAGGCGCACAGCATCCCAGCTTGTGCATTTAACCGTAAAGATTCCTCAACTCACTAACTAATGCCCACCTGTTTTATAGGGCATCAGACAAAGAAGCAATATTGCCAGCAATAGCCTCACAAGTTTATATCACCTCATCCATACATCTCACTGTGCAGTTGCAGTGGATGTTTACAGTTTCAGCACACATGTTTATGTTATTTATCTTTATATAATACTGCGCAAGAGTGGTGGAGATGTTTTGAACCATGAGCTTGGGAACTCATATCTAATACCTGGGAAACGGAGATTGTTATGGCCACAGATCCTGGGAAACTGAACTCCAAGAAGCAATAACAAAAATCCACTTTACACACACAAAAATCTACCTTACTGACACTAAAATTCACCCTACTTACACCTATCTGTCTTCAAGTCTACTGTCTAAAGGGGTAGAGGGAGTGGAGGGATATGACATTCACGAATAGGTATGATATGAGGTAGAACCAAAGGAATATTTGGAACCAAAGGAAAGCCAGTGACGATGCTATGATAAATTTGGTGAGGGAGAGATCACTTTCACCTGGGGCATGTGATAAGAAAATCTTCCTGGATGAGGTGGCATTTGGTTGAGTCTTGAAGGAATGGAAGGACTACAGAATGCTGTGTGGGGGGCATCTTTAGCTGAGGTACAGAGATGGGAAATAGCAGGGCAAGAATAGAGGATGGAAGTTAGCCTAGTTTTTCTGGAACATAGATTATATGAAGGTGAGAAACATCAGATAAAGCTAGCCAGGGATGTTAAGGACAGATTGTAAAGGGTCTTGAATGCCAGTGTCAAAAATTTAAGTTAAATTATTTATGTGATCAATGAGGAGCCAATGAAGGTTTTTCAGTTGAAGAGTGATGTGATTATAGCAATGAATTAGGCAAATAGATTAATGTGCAAAACTGATTAGAGAAAGGATAGACTGGAAGCAAGAAGGTCAGTGAAAAGGCCATTATAATAGTCTAGGCAAGAAGAGATAAGTGTCTGAACTAGGGTAATTACTATAGAAATGAAGATGACAGACTGGATTTAAGAGGTATTGTAGAGGTAGAAACATTGGTTGTGGCATCTTCATGGATGAATGGGGTGAGAGGCAGAAAAGAGTTTCAAAGATGACTTCCAGGAACTGGAAGGAAGTACCATTAACAAAGATAGAGAAATTAATTGCTATCTGTTGTTCAGTTGTTTTTCAGTCATGTCCAATTCTTGGTGACCCCACTGGGATTTTCTTGGCAAAGATACTGGAATGGTTTGCCATTTCCTTATTTAGCACACTTCTCAGATGAGGAAACTGAGACAAATAAGATTAAATGAGTTGCCCAGGGTCCCACAGCTAGTAAGTGTCTGAGGCCAAATTCAAACTCAGGAAGATGAGTCTTCCTGTCTCCAAGCCTGGCACTCTATCCACTGTACCACCTAGCTGCCTTGATTTAAAAAAAAAGTATGTAGCATAGTGCCTGGGACATATGTTATTGTTCAGTCTTGTCTGATTCTTTGTGACCCCATGGGATCATACTGTCTGTGGGGTTTTCTTCACAAAGATATTGAGTGGTTTGCTATTTCCTTTTCTGGTAGATTAAGGCAAATAGAGGTTAAGTGACTTGCCAAGGGTCACAGAGCTAGGGATTGTCAGAGGCCAAATTTGAACTCAGGTCTTCTTGACTCCAGGCCCAGTTCTTTATCCACTGAGCCATCTAGCTGCCTCAATTTCCTTTCCCCAACTAAATTTTAAGTCCCTTAGGTGCTCAAAAAAGGCTATTTGTTGATTGAGGACAAGGGCCCTGCTTAATTCTTCTCACCCCCAACCCCATTCCATCAGTGTCAAGCATTGTGGTGAACGTTGTAGGTGCTCAATAAATTCTTAATGCTTTGAATTATTTACTAAGCACCTATGTGTGCTATAGTCAGCTACTGACCCTCAAGAAGAACATATCTTTTAATTTAATAATAGCGTATATTGGTTTGCATGGAACCATCCACATTGTCAGAAGTTTAAGATGCCATGGAACTAGAAGGCAGAAAGTGAATGCAACCGTGAACACTGTGGTGAGCTCCTTCTCCTTAGAGAGGTGCTGATGTGGAGAGCACTTGATGGTGTTGATGCTTCAGTGGTACTTAAGGGTCCTGGTGACTAGGAAGGATGCAAGTGCCTGAGAAGTCCAGTTGATATAAACATTGACCATTAGTAGAGAGTTATTTGGTTGGAATTAATGAGTACATGTAAGAGAAAGACAGATAAAAACAGGAAGACATAGCGTAGTGATGCAGGGGAATTTTCCCTTTTGTGTTGTCACTGTGGTATCAGTCTAAGGAGTTGCTCAAAGGTATTTGTGTTGGTTTGGGTTACACCTTGTATTGCTGCTAAGCTCACAGAGCAAACACTAGGATAGGAAGCAAGCAATGATTCCATTTTAAAATCTGATCCAGCTTATTTATCTGAAATGTTCCAGTTAAACTTGCTTTTGATTTGCATCCCTTGCGTAGGGTGCCCTGAATACTGGGTATTCATACTCTCTCTCCTTCCCTCTTGTGACCCAAATCACGATTTACAAAGCAGCCTGGGGATATAGAAATGAAGTTTGTAGCTTTAAAAAAGTTTCCTCATTGCAACATTAACACACCTGGATGTAAATGAAAATAGATCTTAGAGATAGGAGTAAAGGTAGAGAAGGTAGGCACCTGTCTACTATATAACATGGGTGGAGGTGGGGACAAGAGTGCTTTTTTTAAAAAAATTTTTTTTTATTTAATATGTTGCTTTTCACAGGAGTTTGAATTACAAATTTTCTCCCCATTTCTACCCCCCACTCCAAGATGGCGTATATTCTGGTTGCCCTCCCCAGTCAGCCCTCCCTTCTGTCACCC
>JAQQSZ010007651.1:0-13250 GCA_028646595.1 Phalanger gymnotis | reverse complement strand
CTGTTGTTTTCAGAGCTATTTTTACACAGCAAACTCTGCCACACCAGTGCTCCTCCTCCCCCAAGAACCACCAACCCAGACCGTGACTCAGATCTAAGCAGGCTCTGCACTCCCACTCTGATTTGCCACTTAATTCCTCCCACCAGGTGGGCCTGGTGCCAGAAGCAACTGCAGCTATAGTTCTGTAGCTGCACCTCCTCTGCTGCCCCCAGGGCAGTGGCCAAACTGCAAACTCCTTTCACTCTGTCTCCAGCAGTTTTTCCCACTAACCTTCTCTGTTGTCTTTGGTGTTTGTGGGTTGAGAAGTCTGGTAACTGCTACAGCTCACTGATTCAGGGCGCTAGGGCCTGTTCTGCCTGGCTCCCAGTCTGGTTGGTCTCAGTGCAGCCCATGCTGGGCTCTGCTCCACTGTGCTCCCAGCTCCATGCAATAGACCCTACCCAGTGACCATCTAGGCTGTCCTGGGCTGGAGCCCTGCTTCCCTCTGCTATTCTGTGGGTTCTGCAGTTCTAGAATTTGTTCAGAGCCATTTTTTATTGGTGTTTGGAGGGTCCTGGGGGAGAGCCCTAGGCAAGTCTCTGCTTTCCAGCCACCATCTTCCCAGGCAATATTTATACCAGGAATACAGGGTTGGTTCAATATTAGGAAAACTATCAGCTAAATTGATCATATCCATAACAAAATTAACAGAAATCAAATTGTTATCTCAATAGATGCAGAAAAATCATTTCACAAAATATAACACCCACTCCTATTAAAAACACTAGGGAGCATAGAAATGAATGGAGTTTTTCTTAAAATGATAAGTAGCATCTATCTAAAACCACCAGCAAGCATTGTATGTAATGGGGACAAACTAGAAGCATTTCCAATAAGGTGAGGAGTGAAACAAGGATGTCTATTATCACCACTGTTATTCAATATTATACTAGAAATATTAGCTTTAGCAATAAGAGCTAAGAAAAAGAAATCAAAGGAATTATAATAGACAATGACAAAACTAAGCTATCACTCTTTGCAGATGATATGATGGTACACTTAGAGATTCCTAGAGAATCAACTAAAAAGAAACTACTTGAAATAATAAACAACTTCAGCAAAGTTGCAGGATATAAAACAAACCCATATAAATCGCCAGCATGTTCTATATATTACTAACAAAGTCCAACAGAAAGAGAAATTCTATTTAAAGTAACTGTAGAGAATATAAAATATTTGGGAGTCTTCACGCCATGACAAACCCAGGAACTATAGGAACACAATTACAAAACACTTTTAACACAAATAAAGTCAGATCTAAATAATTGGAAAAATATCAATTGCTTGTGGGTAGAAAGAGCTAATGTAATAAAAATGACAATTCTACCTACATTATTTTACTTATTCAGTGCCATACCAAACAAACTGCCAAAAAATTTATAGAGCTAGAAAAATAATAACAAAATTCATATGGAAGAACAAAAGGTCCAGAATGTCAAGGGAATTAATGAAAAGAAATGCAAGGGAAGATGGCTTTGCCCTACCAGATCTAAAACTGTATTATAAAGTAGTAATCATCAAAACTATTTGGCACTGGCTAAGAAATAGAGTGGCAAATCAGTGGAATAGGTTAAGTACACAAGACACAGTAGTCAATGACTACAGTGACCTACTGTTTGATAAACCCAAAGACATCACCTTCTGGGATAAGAACTCACTGTTTGACAAAAACTGCTGAGGAAATTGGAAAATAGTATGGCAGAAACTAGGCATAGACCAACATCTTATACTGTATACCAAGATAAAGTCAAAATGGGTACATGATTTAGACATAAAGGGTGATTCCATAAGCAAATTAGGAGAGCAAGGAACAGTTTTCCTGTCATATCTACGGAGAATGGAAGAATTTATGACCAAAGAAGAGATAGAGAACATTACGAAATTCAAAATGAATAATTTTGATTACATTAAATTAAAAAGTTCTTGCACAAACAAAGCCAATGCAACCAAGATTAGAAGGGAAGCAGAAATCTGGGAAACAATTTTTATAGCCAGTATCTCTGATAAAGACCCTATTTCTAAAGTATATAGAGAACTGAGTCAAATTCATAAGAATACAAGTCATTCCCCGATTGATAAAGGGTCAAAGGATATGAACAGTTTCCAGATGAAGAAATTAAAGCTATCTATAGTCATATGAGAAATGAAAATTAAAATAACTCTGAGGTGCAACATCATACCTATCAGATTGGTTAACATGACAAAACAGAAAAGTGATAAATGTTGGAGAAGATGTGGGAAAATTGGAAAACTGACGCATTGTTGGTGGAGTTGTGAATTGATCCAACCATTCTGCAGAGCAATTGGGAACCATGACCAAAGGGCTATAATACTGTGCATATCTTTTGATCCAGCAATACCACTTCTAAGTCTGTATCCCAAAGAGATCATAAAAATGGGAAAAGGACTATATGTACAAAAATATTTATAGCAGCTCTTTCTGTAGTAGCAAAAAATTGGAAATTGAGGGGATGCCCATCAATTAGGGAATGGCTAAACAAGTTGTGGTATAGGAATGTAATAGAATACTATTGTTTCATAAGAAATGATGAGCAGACTTCAGAAAAATTTGGAAAGATGTACATGAACTGATGTTGAGTGAAGTGAACAGAACCAGAAGAACACTGTACACAGTAACAGCACATTGTATGATGACCAACTTTGAGAGACTTAGCTTTTCTCAGCACTACAATGATTCAAGACAATTCCAAAAGACTAAAGATGTAAAATGCTATCTGCATCCAGAGAAAGAATTATGGAGTCTAAATGCAGATCGAAGTATACTGTTTTTTCTCCCCCCTTTTTTTTTCTTTCTTCTGGTTTTTACCTTTGGTTCTGACTCTTCATTACAACATAACTAATGTGAAAATATGTTTAATGTGATTGTACATATATAGCCTCTATCGGATTGCATGCTATCTTGGGGAGGGAGGAGGCAAGGGAGAGGGAAAAATTAGAACTCAAAAATATTTTTAAAGTGAAAGTCGCAAACTAAAAATAAATTAATTTAAAAAATAAATGCTTGTTTGTTATTGTTTTTCTTTCTTTTTCTAAGAGGGCCAATGACATCACAGGGTGATGTCTTGACTTACTCATGGATTGAATTTAAAGTGAGGCAGAGTTGCACAGTCATTAGCCTCATTCTCTTTTCCAGAGTCATCAAAGTGTAGGGGCAAGACAAAAGTCAAGAGTGGCAATAGCCCAAGATAGAAGTGGATTGTCTTGGCATCTAGGCTGCCTGACCAAGCTTTGAGTGCTTCATAGTGCCTGCTTCAGCCACCTCCACGGCCCTTGGGACAAATTGTTCTCATTTGCCCATTTTACCAGAAGTCTTCACATCCCCCTAAGTCATCAACAGCTTTAGGGTCCATGGGTTACCCTTAAGCTGGTTTAGCCAATCTGCTGAGATGGTTTCGCCAAGGTGTGGCCACTGTGCATGTACAGCTTCTTGGAGCCACAGGTGAGAGTTGGATCAAAGGTGGACACCAAAGGTGTGTATAGGGTATTCAGTGAGGATTAGCGCATCTGGTGTGAGGGCTTGCCAAGCCCTTTTCAGGGCTGTTCATCTACCTCTATAGATATTGGTGCTGAAATGTTTATTTATTGGCTAATTAATTGGCCCAAGGACCGATAGGTCTTGTAAACGTAAGAAGGTCTCTGAAATCTTTTGAGGAAGAGATGGAAGAAAGGTAGAGAAATGCAGTAGCAAGACCTAGAGGAGGAAAAGAAGGGGGACGGGAGGGAAAGAACACAGGTGTTTGTTAACTTAAAAAACCCTAAATTTTTGAAGGATCGTATTTGAATTAAAATGACTTGGCTCTACCACTTATTAGCTGCGTGACTTTGGACAAATCATTTCTGCTGGGTTTCGTAGAAATGTAGGCATTGGACCAGACTAGAGGATCTCTTAAGTATCCTCGGGCTCTACCCCGGTTCTTTGATCTTGAGCCATTTCGCACAGCTGGCTCCAGCCCCTTGGCCTTCCTTCCTCCTAGATCTGCCAGGCTGGAGGATCGAGGCTGGAAACCGAACGTGAGTGTTCGGAGGGCACAAGCCCAAAGGTTGCACCAAGAGGTCTGTTCATCCTCGGCTGCTACAGGATGCGAGAAGGTTGTGCGCGGGCCCCAGCTGGAAGGCACCAAAGAGCCAGGAGAAGGTCAAGGACAGAGAAGGCGAGGCTGGCCCTTTCAGGCCAAGGAGCATTGCAAACAAGGCGCTCCCTCCGCCCTTAGTCGGGCAGTTGCCCTGGGACACGGAACGCACAACACTAGTGGATGCGTGGCGCTCCTCGCGACCCGGATCTAGCCTCCGCTGCGTGTTCTCGCCCCGCGGGCTCGCCCTCCCCTCCCCCCGCAGGCCCAGCCCCCGCGCACGCACTCATCCGCCATCCGCGGTGCTCCTCTGGGGCCAGCCCCACGAGGCCAGTGAAGCCCCGCCAGGACCATGGCAGGCGCTGGCTCTGACAAGAACTCGTCGGTGCCCTCTAACACCAACGTGAGCCTCGCGGGCAGCAGCGACAGCGACAGCGACAGCAGCCTCTACGTCAGCAGCCCAGACAGCCAAACAGCCGATAGCATCAGTCAGACTGCCGAGGAATTCCCCAGACAGAGAAGTACCCGCGCCTCCGTCCCTGGGGCTCTCTCGCCAGCCATGCACCTTCTAGTCCCCTTCGCCCTCCCCTTTGCCGTTTTTACTTCTATATCCAGAGGCGCTTAGTGTGGAAAAAGCATTCTATTGGTGACCTGGGTTCTAATCGTGCTTCTGCCAGTGGCAGTGTGACTGAGCAAACCGCCGCCTCTCTCTGGGCCTGGTTCCTCCCATTAAAAGAAGGGAATGGATTTAGTCAATCTCTAAGTTCACCCTCTCAGATCAGGACGCTGTTACTGTTTTTCTTTAGTTTTACACCTATTTGTACACCTAACTTCAGTGAGAGAACTCCCTCCATCAGTACAGATCTGTAAATGTTCTACAATGCGTGGAGGCTTAGAGCTGTCCTGGGGCACTGAGAGGTTAAGCAACTTGCCCAAAGTCACACAGCCAGCACGGGTCGAAGGTGAACCCAAGTCGTCCCAAATCTATCCACTCCAAACCTGTTGCCTCTTCCTATTATTTGGACTGGCGGTTTGCTATTCTCCCGTGCTTTTCTGGGGAAGTGCTTGCCACCTGGGGGAGGCAGAGAAGGATCCACGATACAGGGTTCTGGTTCTGAAGTTGGAAGACCTGAATTTGGTGGGCCAATGATTATCTATATAATGGGAGCAAATGACTTCATTTCTCTGGGCATTGTTTTTACTGTGTCTTAGATGAGAAACAAGCTAGATGATCTCTAAGATTCTAGTTCCAAATCTCTCATCCTATGAAACTGTTCAAAAGAAGCCTTCCACTCCATTTCAGGGTGGGGAGGGTTTGAGGGAGTGCGGGTGGCATGGGGGGGATATCTTATTGTTGAATATCTATCATCTTTCCAAAGAAGTTAAACTCATCTTCCTCAGTTCCAGTCTGATCTCAGACACTTACTAGCAATGTGACCCTGAACAAGTCACTTAGCCCTGTTTGTCTCAGTTTCCTCATCTATAAAATGAGCTGGAGAAGGGAAAAGGCAAACTACTGCAGTATCTTTGCCAAGAAAACCCCAAATGGGGTCGAGAAGAGTCAGACACAACTGAAATGAGTGAACAACAATCTTTCCAAAATCAATAGAGGGATTAGCTTTACAACTCAAATTTTTCTCCAATCATTAACCTCTCTGAGTCTCAGTTACCTCAGCAGTAAAATAGGGACAGTAATCCTTGCTCTACCGCCCCAACATCATTTTTGGGAGGATCAGAAAAGGCAGTGTATGTGAAAGCTTTTGTAAACCATAAAGGGTCTGTCTAACAATAATTTACATCTTCTAGAGCAGGGGTCCTTAACTTGTGTTTCATGGATCTCTTTGGCAGTCTGGTGAAGCCCGTTCTCAAAATTATCTTTTTAAATGCATAAAATAAAACTTATAGGGATTACAAAGGAAACCAAAAGTTAGTGAAAATAAGGATTCATATACTCCCAGAAATACATCCACTGCCAATAGACCCCATGTTAAGAACCCCTGATAGGGTGATTTAAGGTTCAGTGAGCATTTTACATATGTTAATCACATTTCATCTTCACAACAACCCTATAGGGTAGGTACTATCCCCATTTGAGGTGAGGAAACTGAGGCCCAGAGAAATTAAGTGATTTACCTAATGTCGTTCAGATGGTAGTAAGTTGATAAGAAGCAGGATTCAAACACTATCTCTCCTAACAAATTTCAGTAGGTTTTTTCTACTCTGTGTGCCACATTGCCTCTGTCTAGTAACTCATTATACAAATATAAGGTAGTATTTTTAATTAACCTTGCTTTCAGTTTGGCTCATGCACACATTTCCCACTCCCCCCCCCAAAAAAAAAGTGCATTTTCTTCGATTCAGAAGAGTGGCTTCATGTAGATGCTCTACTGGCTAATAGTGCTGTAGCCAAACACTTTTGTTTTTTAAACAAAACTATGCTTGTACTTAGCCTAGGACCCAGCTTTCTTATTCTCGAATTCTAGTCCTAGTCATGAGTGGTCATCCTTGTGCCTGTCCTCCAAAGATAGATGATGCTTCTTCAAAGGGGAGAGGGAGGAGGCCCTGAAGAATTTAAAATACATTTCATCCCACAGGTGGTGGTATTCCCAGGGCACTCTCTACATTTAGGAGAGAAATTTCATCTTCCGACCACGATTCGGTTAGGTAAGAAAACAAACAACGTAAGTCCAAATTTCATTTTTAGCTGGATGGTAAAATGCAGGGTGTGGGTAAGCACAGTAAGACAAACTGGCATTTTGAAAATTCATTTGGCAAATTATTTACGGTGAACACACAATGTAGGAATCACTACATGTGGGGAAGAATAAGATATGTTCTTGCCCTCCAGTAGCTGACAGTCTAGCTGGGGTAATGAAGACAGTTGTCCTGACCTATGGCTTGCCACTGGACTCCAGTAACTCTGGAGGCTGATGACTTTGCACAGCTCTGCCTCACTTAAATCCAATTCACTTTCAAGTCGATGTCCCTGGTCATCTTTGAGAATAAAAGACCACCACCATCACCACCACAAGCAATTCTAGTTGGTTCTAACTGGGACGTAAGCATACCTGGAATAAGGCATCTGTGAGCCTTAGGCAAGTTACAATCCCTTGAAGACTTTGAACCCTCACCATGACATAGTTCCCTCCCCTCCCCACATGCTTTTTAAACTACAAAGTAAATACCTCTGTGACACAGAAAATAGAATTTTCTGGCATTAAAATTCATATTTACAAAAAGAATGTTAAAATTCATATTCCTAAATTAATTAAAATTCATCTTCATAAAATAATGTCTATCTTGTATGTGCCTGCATGTTCAACTCAATTCAATTTAACAAATTTTTATTACGTGCTTACTAAGCATAAGACATTGTGCATCATAAGCACCTGCCTGCCTTGTGTAGTTGTAGTTGTGATGCTGGAAATGAAGTGATCTGAGTCCCTCTGAACAAGGAGCCTCACCAGAGGCATTCTCCACTTGTATGTGCCCTTCTGGGCAAAGTAATTTCGGGGGATGGGGAGAGGAATCTTTTGCATCAGATGATAGAGAAAAGATAGAAAGTGGTAGAAGAGGGAAGCTAGGTGGCACAGTAGATAGAGCACCAGCCCTGGAGACAGGAGGACCTGAGTTCAACTCTAACCTCAGACACTTGATACTTACTAGCTTTATGACCCTGGGCAAATCACTTGACCTAGATTGCCTTGCCAAAAAAAAAGCCAGAAAGGTAGTTGAAGAAGTAAAGATCATGAGATGTTCCTGAAAAGGAAAACATTGATTTGAAATCCAAATGCAGAAGTGAAGCTAGTCATTCATTAACTATGAGGATGCGGTCATTTATGAAGAGGAAACTATGAGAGCTGCAAGGAGGGAGGCAAATGTCTGTGAACAATGCATGTTCATTTACAGGAGAGGATGTGCATCATTCTCTGGTGAATTCGACCTACCACATTATTTAAGAACCATGCGGGGGGGGGGGGCGGGTGTAAAGGGCTTTTAAAAATTTTTTTGTAACTTGCCAGTTAACAACAAGATACAAAATTGTTGATCTGAGCAGAAAAATCAGATTTGATGTTAATTTTTTTAATTGACCTCTATACTGAATCCTAGATTTCTAGTATTTCATTTAACCATTCATTTGTTTGTTCATTCACATTTTCTTTTTTAAAAATTTATTTTATTTTTAATTTATGGGAATAGTAGCTTAGGATTTAGAGCCAGAACAAAACTTAGACTTCATCTAATCCAATGCCTTCATTTTCTTTTTTTTTTTTTTTTTGCCTTCATTTTCTTGATGAAAAGAAGTATCACTAAAGCCACCTCTTCTCTGCAGGAAAGTAGAGAATCTTCCATTCATTCTCTCTAGCACCTAGAGTAACACCTGCCACATAATTAATGCTTAATATTGCATATGTTTTTGAGTTGTTGACAAACATCTCTTCCTTCATATGCCACAAACTCAAGACACTTCACCTGCTTCCTCTGGATGTTTCCAGCCTAAAATGCGGGCCCCAGAATGAAACGTGTTTTTTCTTTTCTTTTTTGGAGTGGGGGAGGCAAGGCAATTGGGGTTAAGTGACTTGCCCAAGGTCACGCAGCTAGTAAGTGTCAAGTCTCTGAGGCCGGATTTAAACTCAGTTCCTCCTGACTCCAGGACCGGTGCTCTATTTACTACGCCACCTAGCTGCCCCCATGTTTTTTCTAAACATTGAAAATCTAGTATGATACATTTTCTGCCACACAATCACAGAATTTCATAGTTACTAGGGAACTCAGTAACCATATAATATAACCTATACCTAAAAAAGTTTCTCTACTACCTATCTGATGAGTGGAGGAACCCACTAATTCCAGCTCATTCAGTTTTGGGGTAGCTCTAATTCTTGGAAATTTGAGGACCATACCATTCTTCTTTGTACCTTCTACCAATTGCTCCTAGTTCACCCCTCTAGGGCCAAGGAGAACGTGCCTTTTCTCTCTGCAGCTAGCTTTTCAAACACCTAAAGATAGCTGTCACGTTCCCCAAAGACTTCTCTTCTTTACCTGAGAGTAGAGAACGTTCCATTCTGGATATTTGCATCTCTAGCATCTAATACAGAATCTGGCACACAGTAGGTGCTTAACATTTGCTTATTGATGAATAAACATGTCTAGCTCCTTCACCCAATCCTCAGACGGCATGAGCTAAGACCTCTCGCCATCCTGGTCACCTTCTGGTCTTGTTTTGTTTTGTTTTGTTTTTTCCAGCCTAGCAATGTTTTTCCTCAAATATGGTGCTGCAAACAGAAGACAGTACTCCAGAGGCAGTCTAATGGGATCACCACAGTACCTCCTTATTCCCACACTCTATGCCTGTCTTAAGGCAGCCTAACATTATGTTAGTTCTTTTGGTGGCCATCACCCTTATTTTAAGTCAGCAATCTAGATTTAGAATCAAGTACCATATGTAAATGCTTCAACTGTGGTAGGGAAGTAAGGATGGAAGATACTTTTTTCTTAGAGAAAATCAATGCTACCGTTTCTACATACAAGTACTATTTTGATATTAAACAATCCTCCAATTTAGGTAATTCCTATGTAAATCTGAGTTTCTCAAAGAATGGCTCTTAGATTGTACTTTCACACCAGTAGAAGGAATACCAGTAACCTTTCTGGTGCTATGATGCAGAAGATCTGAATTCAAATGCTATCTCTGATGCTTATTCTGAAAGCCTATATGGTTTTGGGTAGATCATCTAACTTATATTCATAATTGTAATCTTTTGTCTGAACTTCAGACCAATTTCAACAGAGCGTGGAATTCATGTAGCATTGCAGACAGAAATGAGTTGGCTTCAAGATCAATATGAGAAAAGAAGAATCTGTAAGTGACTGGTTTTCTTAGAGTGTTCATTCACACTAGTAGATAAAACACCAGTGTCCTTTCTGATCTTATAGTACAGTGGAAAGGGCAATGATTTGGGAGTCAAAGCACCTGGGTTCAAATCTCATCTTTGATGCTTATTGCCCATGTGACCAAGGATAAGGCACTTAGCCTTCTTGGGCCTCAGTTTCTCAGTTTCTAAAATAAGGTGATGGAACAAGGTAGTTTTGGGGGGAGAGGGCATTCCAGCCCTAGCTCTGTCATGCTATATGAGTCTATGATGTCTCCAAACTTAATAGACATTAAGTAGATCTTATATGCTTGATGCACAAAACCCTTTTTTGCTATTACATTGTTTCTAGACCAGGGCTGTCCAAAATGCAGCCTGGGGGCCGCATACGGCCCCCAGTGTGATTTTATGTGGCCAGCCTGTGGGCTTTAATTTTCACCAGCAAAAAAATAAAATAATAGCTTGCATGGAATGCATATTAGATTTTTAAATTCCATCACTAATAAATACTCTTGTTGATGTTAATTTTCTTTGGTGCTTTTAAGCAGTATTTACAAACAGTACATATTGGATGGAATTTTCAATCGATCTGTGGGATGCATTCTGTCAGTATGATGCAGACTAGTCAGTATGCACCTACCTTTATACTGTTGTGTTGTCACTTTGTTTTGTGTTTGCTTTTGTACTTTGTGCCTTTGCCTGTCATATTGATGACATTCATTCCCATGCTTTCTATTAGCGTACTGTATTTTTTATTCTAGGTGCAGCCCTGGAATAATTGTTTTATTTTAATGTGGCCCTAAGATAACCTAAGGTTGGACAGCCCTGTTCTAGACTCTAAGGATTTTAACTAAAATCATCAAAGGTCAAGTGGAAGAACTGCGACTATCAGAAAAAGAATAATGTCTAGTTCTTCATTCTGGGAAAAATAATTTATTCAGCTTCAACCTTGAGTTGTCCTGAAACGCCTTCCAGATTTAGTTATTTTCTAAGCAGTCAAGCATAAGAGGAAAGTATGCTGATTTGTATAAGGAGAAGTCTGACCTGAGAGATTGCTCACTCTTAAAATGAGCTGGGTGGTCTGTGCTGGGAAATGTTGACCAACCAGCTCTCCAAAAAAAAGTACCCATGACATGTTTTAAGTTTAATCTTCATTGTTAACATTGTCTCCATCTAAAGTCAAGATAATGAGCAAACCAGTAGATCAATTTCTTATTTATAGCCTTTGCCTGGTTGTAGGTCTCATTGTTGCTTTCCGAAAAGATTACATCAAGTATGGCTCACCAATCAGCACAGTGGCACCCCTAGCTTTCCACATTGGCAGCATTTGTTATTCTTATTTTTTAATTTTTCCCCCAGATTTCTTATTTATTTAATATTTTTAGTTTTCAGCATTGATTTTCACAAGAGTTTGAATTACAAATTTTCTCCCAATTTCTACCCTCCCCCCACTCCAAGATGACATATATTTTGATTGCCCTGTTCCCCAGTCAGCCCTCCCTTCTGTCATCCCACTCCCCCCGCCCCAACCCCTTTTCCCTTACTTTCTTGTAGGGCAAGTTAGATTTCTATGCTCCATTGCCTGTATATCTTATTTCCTAGTTGCATGCAAAAACTTTTTTTTTGAACATCTGCTTTTAAAACTTTGAGTTTCAAATTCTCTCCCCTCTTCCCTCCCCACCCATCGTCCCTAGGGAAGGCAAGCAGTTCAACATAGGCCACATGTGTGTCATTATGTAAAACCCTTCTACAATACTCATGTTATGAAAGACCAACTATATTTTGCTCCTTCCTATCCTATCCCCCTTTATTCATTTTTCTCCCTTGACCTTGTCCCTTTTTTGAAAGTATTTGCTTTTGATTAACTTCTCCCCCTATCTGCCCTCCCTTCTATTGTCCCCCTCCTTTTCTGTCTCCTTCCTCCTTCTTTCCTGTGGGGTAAGATACCCAATTGAGCGTGTATGGTATTCCCTCCTCAGGTCAAATCCAATGAGAGCAAGATTCACTCATTCCTCCTCACTTGCCCTCTCCCTTTCTCCCTCTCTCAATATATTCCTCTCTCATCCCTTAATTTGATTTTGTTTTTTTAGATATCATCCCTTCATATTCAACTCACCCTGTGCCCTCTGTCTATGTATATGTATGTGTATATATATATATATATATTATATATATATATATATATACGTATATATATTCCCTTCAGCTACCCTAATACTGAGGTCTCATGAATTATACACATCGTCTTTCCATGTAGGAATGTAAATAAAACAGTTCAACTTTAGTAAGTCCCTTATGATTTCTCTTTCTTGTTTACCTTTTCATGCTTCTCTTGATTCTTGTGTTTGAAAGTCAAATTTTCTATTCAGCTCTGGTCTTTTTACTGAGAAAGCTTATAAGTCCTCTATTTTATTGAAAATCCATATTTTACCTTGGAGCATGATACTCAGTTTTTCTGAGTAGGTGATTCTTGGTTTTAATCCTAGCTCCATTGACCTCCAGAATATCATATTCCGAGCCCTTCAGTCCCTTAATGAAGAAGCTGCTAGATCTTGTGTTATCCTGATTGTGTTTGAACAATACTGAAATTGTTTCTTTCTGGCTGCTTGCAGTATTTCCTCCTTGATCTGAGAGCTCTGGAATTTGGCAACAATATTCCTAGGAGTTTTCTTTTGGGGATCTTTTTCAGGAGGCAATTGGTAGATTATTTCCATTTCTATTTTACCCTCTGGCTCTAGAATATCAGGGCAGTTCTCCTTGATACTTTCTTGAAAGATGATATCTAGGCTCTTTATTTGATCATGGCTTTCAGGTAGTCCATTAATTTTTAAATTTTCTCTCCCGGATCTACTTTCCAGGTAGTAGTTTTTCCAAGGAGATAGTTCACATTGTCTTCCACTTTTTCATTCCTTTGGTTCTGTTTTATAATATCTTGGTTTCTCATAAAGTCACTAGCTTCCACTTGCTCCAATCTAATTTTGAAGGTAGTATTTTCTTCAGTGGTCTTTTGAACCTCCTTTTCCATTTGGCTTATTCTACCTTTCAAGGCATTCTTCTCCTCATTGGCTTTTTGGAGCTCTTTTGCCATTTGAGTTAGTCTATTTTTTAAGTTGTTATTTTCCTCAGTATTTTTTTGGGGGGGGTCTCTTTTCTTGCATCACTCTCATTTCTCTTCCCAGTTTTTCCTCTACTTCTCTAACTTGCTTTTCCAAATCCTTTTTGAGCTCTTCCATGGCCTGAGACCAGT
>JAQQSZ010007650.1:0-13251 GCA_028646595.1 Phalanger gymnotis | reverse complement strand
ACACACACACACACACACACACACACACACCCATCCATGGTGCCTCAGGTTGATGTGGGAAATGGGACGCTTATGGAAATGTGATCCACTGGAATCCACATGAGAAATTACTGCTATGAACAATGTATGAAAATGAAGCATGCAAATAAAGCATTCTTCTCTTTCAAAAAACACAATGTCAATATGTCAATTTCTTAAATAGAGTATTATCTAATTCATATATTTCTCAGCACCAATTTGTAGAGAGTGATTGTTTGCTAGGGCATAAAAAAACAAAATAAATCAAAAAGGCAGAAATGTTCAACACATTCTTGCAGATCAAAATGTAATAAAAATAGCTATCAAAAGGAAGACTTTAAAAATATCCCAAATAATGGATGGATCAAAGAAAGCTGTGATATTTCTCTAGAGTGTCATTCTCAGTTTCTTTTGACTTGTGCCCTGAGGTTGTGATCAGTTCAATCAATTAACGAGCATTTATTAAACACCTATGTATTAGGTGTTAAATACTGGGGTTAAAAAGAAAACAATGAAATAGTCCTTACTCTCGAGGAGCTTAAATTTTATCAAGGGAGATAATATGTAAACATACATACAAAATTAAAACAAGATAATTTTTCAAGTAGACATCAGAAGCTAAGGATATTAGAGAAAGCCTTATGATGATTATTGCATAGAAAACACTAAATGGCAATCGCTTTCTGCGTGACTCTAGCCTAGAGCCATGGGACCTGAGAGACATACAGGTATTTCTTGGCTAGTGTAAATTCTGGTGGAATCTCTGCCAATACATATCCTATATTTCAAGAGGAAAAGACATGAGTGGGAACATAGAGGTGGAAAAATGGTGTGTTATTCTTATGTATAACTTTAGCTCAATAAAATAGCCCATTGAAACTAGTAGCAAGTCAGTACTCCCTGTAGACTATTATTGGCTAAACCTAGAACCTGAGAGAGCACACTAAAAAGCATAGAAATGGAAAGGTTTATCCTTAACACAATAAAAAGGCACTTACTTGAATTCAAAATCCAGCATTATGTGCAACGGAGATACCTTAAATTATCTGACTATAAATAGACAAAAGTAAGGCAAGTCTACCCATGCTCACCATTATTGTTTAGCATTGTTGCAGAAATGTTACCTATAGCAATAATATAAGAAAAATAAATTGAAGTAATGAAGAAATATTACAACAAATAAATTAAAATAGTTCCATTTTCAAATAATAAGGTAGTTTATTTTTTAATTCCAAGAGAATCAACTAAAAATTAATTGAGACAACAGATAACTACATTAACATGTTTGCAATCCTTGAACACACTCCAAATTTGGATAATGAGACTTGGGATGAAAGTAGATTGTAGAAAATGAACCAAGTAAAAAATTTACTCCATGAATAATAGAGAATACTTTCGTTTTTCATTAGCCTCCTGATGAGGGATTAAATCTCTTTTAAAAGGAGGAACGCTGGTCCAGAGAGGTGAAGTAGATTGCTATACCACACTCATGGCTCTTTTTTCTACCATACCACATCATCTTTCTCTCTCTGGTGCACTCAGCCTCTGCAGCCCCTTCCTCTGATTTATTGGTTTGTCCCTAGACATTTTATTTTAAGGAAAATGTCCAAGTCAACCATATCTCCATTTCTTTGCAGTGTCCAGTATCTGACACTGCTTCTCTGATGAATTTGAATCCTTCCTGGGTGGATAGGATACAAGACAGTCTAAAGGCTTCACTGCTATACTCAGTGGACCACAGGTCATGAGACTCTATGAAGTGTGGGTAAATTATAGGTTAGACATGGAAATACCTTAAAGATCAACTAGTCCAATGAATTCATTCCACATAGAGGAGAAGAGACATGCTCAAGGTCACAAGATAGTAAGACACAGATGAGTACTTAAACCCGTCTTCTACTACTATAGTCTAATATTCTTTCAACTATATGGTACTTCTTCTTAAAGAGTCATCAAGACATAAATTCCCTGCTTTAGAAGATACAGAGGTTATCTCATCAAACCCACAGATGATGCACAAATTCAAATTCACTCTCCAATACTTCTAGCTAGTAGATACTCTAGTTACTCAATGGCCTTTCTAAGGATAAGGAAATTGACAAGTGTTCATACAGCCTCTGAAATCCTACAATTTGGGGCAACTCACTTTTTTTTAAATTTCAATTTATTATTAATGACATTCTTTTTAAATTTTGAGTTTCAAATTCCTTCCCTCCCACCTCTCCCACCCCAACTGAGAAGGCACACAATACGATGCCAATTATACATGTGAAATTATGTGAAACATATTTCCATATTAACCATATTTCAAAAAAGCAAGAAAAATAGAGAAAATTATACTTTCATTCTCTCTCTCTCTCTCTCTCTCTCTCTCTCTCTCTCTCTCTTTCTCTCTCTCTCTCATTCTCTCTCTGGAAGTGGATAACATTTTTTCATCATGAGTCCTTTGGAACTATCTTGGATCATTGTATTGATCAAAGTAGTCAAGTCTTTCACAGTTAATCATGGCTACAATATTGGTGTTACTGAACACAGTGGTTCTTCTCACTTCCTTTTATACCAGTTCATGTAGTTCTTGCCATGTTTTTCTGAAACCACCCCTCTCACCATTTCTTATAGCAAAACAGTACTACATCACATTTATATGCCACAACTTGTTCAGCCCTTCCTTAATTGATGTGCATCCCCTCAATTTCCAAATATTTGCTACCACAAAAGAGCTGCTATAAATATTTTTGTACATGTAGGTTCTTTTCCTTTTTCTTTAATCTCTTTGGGATATAGACCTGGTAGTAGTCATATTGGGTCAAAGGACAGGCAAAGGATATATCCTTTGGGCATAGTCCCAGGATGGTTGGACCAGTTCACCACTCTACTAGCAGTTTATTAGTGTACCTAATTTTCTCTCATCTTCTCCAGCATTTGGTATCTCAGAGTTGTTTTAATTTGCATTTCTCTAATCAATAGTGATTTAGAGTATTTTTCATATGACTATAGATATCGTTGATTTCTTCTGAAAACTGCCTGTTTATATCCTTTGACCATTTAGCAATTAGGGAATCACTCTTATTTTTATAAATTTGAGTCAGTTCTATACTCAGTATATATTTGAGAAATGAGGGCTTTATCAGAGAAACTTGCCGTAAAATTTTTTTAATTACTTCATTATCTATTGTTGTTATTCTGTAGTTTTATTCAACTCTTCATGACCCCATATGGAATTTTCTTGGCAAAGATACTGGAGTGGTTTGCCATTTCCTTCTCCAGCTCATTTTACAGATGAGGAAACTGAGGCAATAAGGTAAAATGACTTGTCTAGGGTCACAAAACTAGTATCTAAGGCTGGATTTGAACTCAGGTCTTCCTGACTCCAGGATCAGCATTCTATCCACTGTGTCATTTAGCTGACCATTGTTTATGATATCTTTTAGCCCAATATAGCTTCCCTGATTATCTCTTTTAATTAGGTCTATTTTTGCTTTTGTTTTTGCTTTGTCTGAGGTCATGATTTCCACTCCTGACTTTTTTACTTCAGCTGAAACATATTAGATTCTGCTCCAGCCCTTTATTTTAACTCTGTGTGGCTTTCTATTTCAGAACTCTGTTTTGGCTTTTTCTGTCTTTTGTTAACAACATATTGTTGGATTCTGGTTTCTATTCTTCTATCAGCTTCCATTTTCCATTCACATTCACAATTATGATTACTAATGGTGTATTTCTGTAACAACGTTACTAACAGCTGCTGTGGAGGTGTAAGACCAACAACACCAGCATATAGGAGGGCTACTAGCACAGGTTCTTTGATCTGCTTTTCTGAAAGAAAGCAACTTAAGGGGTTTTACAATCTCACTTTAATTAAACATACATATATCATTCACTAAGTTCAAGGGAAAAAGTCAGCACCCTGAACTTCAGAGAAAACACAAACAGAAATTACAAGCATAAATTATATAAACAGAGCAAATAACACAAATCAGCAGAGGGCTTCTGTCTGTCCATAGCAATATATATATGTAGTTACCAGAGAGCGAAGCACCAACATCTGGGTTTTCAAAGCCAGGGGGCTCCTTAACAGCTACCTAGAGTCTTGTCTGGCCAAATCACAGGAACTCTCTTCCAATGAGTGAACCCCAAAGCAAAATGCTAACCTCAGAGTATATATACTGTTTCCAATCAAGGACTCTTGATTTTGATTCAATCAAAGACTCTTGATTCAAACAAAGGCAAGACTCAATCAAAGGTACCTGATTGCCTTAGTGCTGAGAAATACTCCAAAAGAAAAAAAAGTCCCACTTTGCTTGCCATTACAAGTTCCCTCCATCCCAGTTTCTTCTGGTTCTTCTTCTCTCTCTTTTTATCCTGTTCCTCCTCAAGAGTCTATTTTATTTTTATCCACTGCCTCCCTTAATCTTCCCTCCCTTTTATCATCTCCCCTTTTCTCTTATCCCCTTCCTCTACTATCTCGCTACTGGGTAAGTTACATTTCTATACCCAACTGAAAGTGGTATATAGACATAGATATTGAGAGATTCAGATATAGAGATACATACATGCATGCATGCATGCATGCATACATGCATACATGCATACACACATGTGTGTGTGTGTGTATGTATGTATGTGTGTGTAGATAGATAGATACACATATATACATATGTGTGTGTTTTCTCTCTTTTTAATTCATCCAATTATGATGAGAGTGAGATTCAAGCATTGCCTGCCACTCCCTCCATTTCTTCTCCATTGTAAAAGCTCTTCCTTATGTACCTTTTTTATGTAAGAAAATTTTCCCCATTCTACATCTTCTTTCCCCTTTCTCCCAGTACATCCCAGAGGGAGTAGAAATCATCCCAACACTCATGCCCTCTGTCTATGAAAACTCCTTTTAACTGCCCTAATTCTGATAAAATTCTTAGAAGCTACATGTATCATCGTACCATAAAGGAATGCAAACAGTTTAACTTTATCTAGTCTCTTATGATTACTCTTTCATGTTTACCTTTTTGTGCTTCCCTTGAGTCTTCTGTTTGAATGTCAAATTTTCTATTCAGCTCTGTTCTTCAGGAATGCTTGAAAGTCCTCCATTTCATTAAATATACTTTTGCCTAAAGTATTACACTCAGTTTTGCCATGTAGATTATTCTTGGTTGTAGTCCTAGCTCCTTTGCCTTCCAAAATATCACATTCTAAGTCCTCTGCTCCTTTAACATGGAATACACTAAATCTTGACTGTGGCTCTCCATGGTATTTGAATTATTTCTGGATCCTTGAGGTTTTTTTCTCCTTGATCTGGGATTTGGCTATACTATTCCTGGGAGTTTTCATTTTGGTATCTCTTTCAGGAGGTTATCAGTGGATTCTTTCTATTTCTATTTTACCCTCTGGACCTAAGATACTAGGGCAATTTTCCTTAATAATTTCTTGAAATATGATGTTTAGGCTCTTTCTTCGATCATGACTTTCAGGTAGTGCAGTAATTCTTACATTATCTCTCCTTGATCTATTTTCCAGGTTTGTTTGGTTTTTTTTCTAATGAGATATTTCACATTTTTTCTATTTTTTCATTCTTTAGACATTGTTTTATTGTTTCTTGATGTCTCATGGAGTCATTAGCTTCCACTTGCCTGATTCTAATTTTTAAGGAATTATTTTCTTTGTGAGATTTTTGAACCTCTTTTTCCACTTGGCCAATTCTACTTTTTAAGGAGTTCTTTTCTTCAGTGAATTTTTATACCTCCTCTTCCATTTAACCAATTCTTTTTAAAGAGATCTCCTCTTCAGTGAATTTTTGTGCCTCTCTACCATTTGGTCAATTTTGTTTTTTAAGGTGTTATTTTAATCAGTATTTTCTGTGCCTCTTTTACCAAACTGTTAATTCTCTTTTCATACTTTTGTTGTACCACTTTCTTTTCCCAATTTTTCCTCTACCATTCTTAGCTCTTTCTTTAATTCTTCCAGAAATTCTTATTGGGTTTAGATACAATTAGCATTTTTCTTGTAGCTGTTTTCATATCGTTGTCTTCTTCTGAGTTTATACCTTGGTCTTCTCTGCCATCATAGTAGCTTCTTATGGATAAATTCTATTGTGTTGTTTGCTTGTTTTTCCATTCTATTTCTTGACTTTGAATTTTATGTTAAAGTTGGCATCTGCTCACCTGGGAGTAGGTAGGAACTGACCCAAGCTTCAGGTTTTACAGGCTACTATTTTCAGAACTAGTTCTTGGAGTCTTGGAGTTCGAAGTGTTGCCAAGGTGGTGTGATCTTGGGAGAGGTATGGTCCCTACTTTCCTGGTCTGCACTCTGATCTTTACCTAGAAAGGGCCCCTGGTCCCCTGAAGCCACAAGTGTTAGTGAGTGCTCCTCTTTGCTTTGGAACTGTGATCAGGACCCCTGCTCCCTTGTGACTGACCACCAGTATTTCCCTCTGCCCTGGAACTATGATCCAGAACTGTATATGGGCAATAGAGTTGCCAATCAGTGCTAACCGTACCCGGTGCTAATAAACATTCCCCTATAATCTCTTTCTGACCAGTTGTCTGATCCCTTACCATCTCTGGGCTAAGAGAAGCTCCTGTTACTGTAGGGAGTCACAGCCATGTGTCTGGGCTCCAGACAGGCCTCCTCCCCGGTTTCTCCTTCTCTTAGGCCAAAATAAAAGTATCACTCTGACTTTTTGTTGGCTCTGCCACTTCAAGATTTTATTTAAGGCATTTATTTATTTTAAAGTTTTTTGGAGGGGATTTTTTTTCTTTGTTGCTGAAGGAAGCATTTTTATTTGCTATCATTATCCTGATCCCCTCAGTGAAGGAGGGCCTTGGTCTCCTTTCATCAATAAAGGGCCTTCCATCAATAAATGGCTGAACCACACATTGGTGGAAGGTATACCTAGGAGAAAGGCCTCTCAGGGCCCCTGCCCAAAAGAAGAAGGAGACAGAGAGATGCCTAGGTGCTGGGAGAGAAAGGGCAGGCAGACACAGGCCCAAAAGCTGCACCAGCCTCATAGCTTCATGGACCTGTCCCCAGGACGCTTGTGTTCCCTTAGCTGACTGCCAGGTAGTTCTCCAGGATCTTTTCCAGATTGTGTAAAGTCTTCTTTCCAGTCTCCATCTCATTTTGCTCTTCCATTTCACAGACCTCCCATAAGATGGTGCCAGTGTCCTCTATGGCCTACTGGCTGCAATAAGCTGGCTGCAATTTTCATACAAGGCTGCCAGGAAATAAATTTGAGGCATTTGTTTATTTATTTGAAAGTTGGAGGGGAATGTTGGAAGAGTTCATTTGTCCTTAATCTGCCATCTTGGCTCCACCTCTGCAATTCATTCTTTCAAAGAATGCCTATTCCAATTCTGGAGAGACCTAATATGTAGGAAATTTTTCTTTATATCAAACCTGAATTACCTCTTTGCAACATCTACCTAGAGAAAGTCTGACTTTCCACATGACTCGTCCTTTCAAATAAACAAAGACAGTTATCATGTCCCCTCCAAGTTTTCTCCACTCTAGGTAATATCCCTATATGCTTCCATTGATCCTCATGTGGCATGTTCTCCATGTATATCACCAACCCAACCACCTTCTTCTATATGTGGTCTGGCTGTCAATGGTTTTCCTTAAATGTGGTTTCCGAGATGGAACATACTATTCCAGTTGACCAGGGAAGAAGACAATTGAAATGGACACTGGACATCTTTTAATGTGAGATGACATCATATCAGTATTTTAGCCTCCTAAGTCACATTGTTCAATTATATTGAGTTTGTGGTCCACTAAAGATCCAACTACTTTCCACATTTAGTGTTGTTTAGCCCTATTTTCCTTATTATATACTTTTTTTCTATTGATTTTTTTTACTTAAATGCATTATTCCTTTCAAAATTTATCTTAGTAGAGCTGACCTATCATTCTATCTTATTAAGTTCTATCAGCATTTTGATTCTATTGTCCACTGTGGTACAAGTGCACTTTTCACATCAAGATTTCTTGGCAGGCTTCTGGGACTAATTAGGATTGAGTGCTATGGTATCTGGTCTGGGGACCAGAGAATTTCTCTTAAATCCTTGTTACTAGAAACTGGATAGTTTCCAAGGAGATTAACCCAGGATGGAGAAGGATCTGGAAACTATGTCACATAAGGAACTGAAAATTTTAGATTTGTTCTGCTTTACCTCAGAGGTATAAAATTAGAGAGAGGCAAAATTTTGCCAAGTAGAAGGAAAAACTTTTTGATAACAGGAATTATTCCTGTTAGTTTTTAATGTACATTTACAAAAACTTCAGTGGCACCCTTTTCTTTTCCCACACTATCTCTCATCTCCTGTCCCATTAGATCTTTCCCTGAAATAAAAATAAAACACTCTTTTTAACAACTGTGCAATCTATAAAAAGACATTCTCATGCCCAAAAATATACATTTCATTCTGCACCCTGAGTCCATCACTCTTCTGGGAAGCACACATCTTCATCAGTCCTCTGGAGACATAGTTGGTCATTTCTTCAAGATTTTTAATGCCATCTTTCCTTTATCATCCCTTTTTTGCCCCTAGAACGTGACAGTCTCAAGTTCTATTTCCCCACACTCATCATTCACAGGTCTACTTTAAAACTTTTTTTTTTAAATTAAGCACTTATTTTAGCTTTCTCTCACCCATCCCCACTGAAAAAGAAGAAAAGGAACATCCTTGTAACAAATATGCATAATAAAAAAATAAATTCCTGCATTGACTATGCTTTTTAAAAAAGCAGCATATATCCTCCATATTAAGTCTAACACCTCTTTATCAAGAGATGGGTAGTATGCTTAGTCATACAT
Organism: Phalanger gymnotis; assembly: GCA_028646595.1. Classification (NCBI taxonomy): domain Eukaryota; kingdom Metazoa; phylum Chordata; class Mammalia; order Diprotodontia; family Phalangeridae; genus Phalanger; species Phalanger gymnotis. The sequence continues at coordinate 4,424 of JAQQSZ010007650.1, read as the reverse complement.
CCTTTGCAATCTTGATTGATCTTTACTTCTCCTTTACAGGTAACCTAAAGGATGGCCCAAGACATTCCAGTCTGCTTGAACATTATCAAGAATCTACTACTTCCTGAAAAAGTTAGTTCCATTGTGGAATTATTGGTACATAAAAGGATAATGCTGAAAGTCACCTTAGAACACAGAATTAGGTAAACCTTTATTTAGTTTTGTTTTTAAAAAAAGAGAAAACCAAATTACCAGTATCAAAAATGAAAAGGGTGAACTCACCACCAATGAAGAGGAAATTAAAACAATAGGAGCTATTTTGCCCAACTGTATGCCAATAAATTTAACAATCTTAGTGAAATGGATGAATGTTTACAAAAATATAAATTGTCCAGATTAACAGAAAAGGAAATAAAATACTTAAATAACCCCATTTCAGAAAAAGAAATTGGATGAACCATCAATGAACTCCCTAAGAAAAAAATCTCCAGGACCAGATGGATTTACAAGTGAATTCAATCAAACATTTAAAGAACAATTAATTCTAATACTATATAAACTATTTGGGAAAAATAAGTGGAGGCCTACAAAATTCTTTTTATGATACAAATATGGTACTGATACCTAAACTGGGAAGAACCAACAGAGAAAAAGAAAATTATAGACCAATGTCCCTAATGAATATAAATGCAAAAATTTTAAATAAAATATTGGCAAAGAGATTACAGCAACTTATCAAAAGGATAATACGCTATGACCAGGTGGGGTTTATAACAGGAATGCAAGGCTGGTTCAATGTTAGGGAAACTATCAGCATAGTTGATCATATCAACAACAAAACTAAGAGAAACCATATGATTATCTCAATAGATGCAGCAAAAGCTTTTGTCAAAATTGTAGGAACAATTAAATTTGAAGATCTTTCTGACCCATTAGCAGGCCATGTGACCTGCTTACATCACAGGAAGCCTAAGTTGCATGGTGGGAGGAGCTTCCTGACAGATAAAGAAAGTTGTGTCATGGAAAATGCTGACAGAGAGAGAGAGAGAGAGAGAGAGAGAGAGAGAGAGAGAGAGAAATGTTATGGCTGCCCTCGTGAGTGTTGGAACTGAACAGGCTGGCTTAGCTGTGCTGTAAGTTTGTTTTGGGGAAGACCCCAGCAGGTGGTCAGAGAGGTTTGGGGATGACAAGTTACCAGGTTGTGATATTGTGTGTGGAATATTTTACTGATGTGGTAGACTGGATAAATGGCTTGTGGGATATGTTTCTCTGGTGCCTGAATAAATGGTTTACTTATTCTACCTTCTATGTGGAGTATCTCATATACTTTGCAATACAGAACTACATAGGCATTTTGACAATTATCATCTACATTGTTATTATTGCCTTATTGCTTCAAAAATACAACACCCATTCCTATTAAAAACACTAGAGAGCATAGGAATAAATGGAGTCTTCCTTAAAATGGTGAGTAGCATCTATCTAAACCCATCAGCAAGCTTTATATGTAATGGGGATAAGTGAGAAGCATTTCCAATAAGATCAGAGATGAAACAAGGACATCCACTATCACCGCTGATATTCAGTATTGTTCTAGAAATGTTAGCTTTAGCAATAAGAGAAGAAAAAAATTGAAGGAATTAGAATAGGCAAAGAAGAAACAAAGCTATCACTCTTTGCAGATGATATGATGCTATACTTAGAGAATCCTAGAGAATCAAGTAAAAAACTACTTGAAAGAATAAAAAATTTTAGCAAAGATGCCGGATATAAAATAAACCCACATAAATCCTCAGCATTTCTATATATTACTAACAAAGGCCAACAGCAAAAGATAGAAAGAAAAATTCCATTTAAAGTTACTGTAGACATTATGAAATATTTAGGAGTCTACCTGCCAAGACAAACCCAGGGCCCATATGAAAACAATTACAAAATATTTTTCACACAAATAAAGTCAGATCTAAATAACTGGAAAAATATCAGTTTCTTATGGGTAGGCTGAGCTAATATAATAAAAATAACAATTTGATGTAAATTAGTTTACTTATTCAGTGCCATACCAATCGAACTACCACAAAAAATATTTTATAGAGCTAGAAAAAATAATGACAAAATTCACCTGGAAGAACAAAAGATACAGAAAATCAAGGGAATTGATGACAAGAAATTCAAGGGAAGGTGGCCTAGCCACACCAGATCTTAAATTATTTTACAAAGCAGCAATCTGCAAAACTACTTGGTGCTGGCTAAGAAATAGAGTGGTGGATCAGTGGAATAGGTTAGGTACACAAGACACAATAGGCAATGACTATAGTAATCTACTATTTGATAAACCCAAACCCTCCAGCTTTTGGGATAAGAACTCACTATTTAACAAAAAACTGCTGAGAAAACTGGAAAACAGTGTGGCAGAAACTAGGCATAGACCAACATCTTCACCCTATACCAATATAAAGTCAAAATGGGTGCATGATTTAAATATAAAGGCTGATACTATGAGCAAACTAGGAGAGCGAGGAATAGTTTCCCTCTAAGATTTATGGAGAAGGGAAGACCTTATGACCAAACAAGAGATAGAGAATATTATGAAATGCAAAATGGATGATTTTGATTACATTAAATTGAAAAGTTTTTTGCACAAAAAAATGCCATTGCAACCAAGATTAGAAGGGAAGCAGAAAGCTGGGAAATAATTTTTATAGCTAGTATCTCTGAAAAAAGCCTCATTTCTAAACTATATAGAGAACTGAGTCAAATTTATAAGAATGCAAGTCATTCTCCAATTGATAAATGGTCAGAGGATATGAATAGTCAGTTTTCAGAGGAAGAAATTAAAGCTATCTATAGTCATATGAAAAAATTCTCTAAATAACTACTGATTAGAGAAATGCAAATCAAGACAACTCTGAGATACCACCTCACACCTATCAGACTGGTTAACATGACAAAACAGAGAAACGATAAATGTTGGAGAAGACATGGGAAAATTGGAATACTGATGCATTGTTGGTGGTATTATGAACTGATACAACCATCCTGGGGAGCAATTCGGAACTATGCCCAAAGGGCTATAAAACTGTGCATACCCTTTGACTTAGCAATACCACTTCTCGGGCTATGTCCCAAAGGGATCGTAAAAATAGGAAAAGGACCCACATGTACAAAAATATTTATAGCAGCTCTTTTTGTGGTGGCAAAGAATTGGAAACTGAGGGGATGCCCATCAATTGGGGAATGGCTGAACAAGTTGTAGTATATGAATGTAATAGAATACTATTGTTGCTATAAGAAATGATGAATAGGAAGACTTCAGAAAAACCTGGAAAGACTTACATGAACTGATGCTGAGTAAGGGGAGCAGAACCAGGGGAACATTGTACACAGTAACAGCCACATTGTGTGATGACTAACTTTGATAGACTTTATTCTTCTCAGCAATGCAAGGATCTAAGACAATTCCAAGACTCATGATGGAAAATGCTACCTATATCCAGAAAAAGAACTATGGAATTTAAACAGAGATTGATGTATGCTATTTGCTCTCTTTGTTTTGTTTTGTTTTGTTTCTTCTTTCTTGTGGTTCCTCCCATTGGTTCTAATTCTTTACACAACATGACTAATGTGAAAATATACTTAATATGAATGTATATATATAGCCTACATCAGATTGCATGCTATCTTGGGGAGGATGGAGGAGAGGGAAGGGAAGAAAATTTAAAACTCAAAGTCTTATGGAAGTGAATGTTGAAAACCAAAAATAAATAAATTATTTTAAGTGCTATTATTATCCTTAGATGAGGAAATAGACTGAACAAGGTTAAGTGACTTTCCCTAAGGTATTACAAGTAGTAATAGACAGAAATAGGAAATGAATTATATTCTCTGATCCAAAGCTAGAGTCTTTTCCACTGTACTGCACTAATAATATCAGGTGCCTTCTAATTCTAAATCCTATGATCTGTATTTACTATATACAGAAACTGAGGCCCAGAGTGGGGACAATGGCTTACCCAAGATCACAACTAATAAGTGAGGGAAGTGAGAATCTGCCACCCCAGATCTTCTGTCTCCAAGGCCACTGCTCTTCCCATCACACTCTGCACATTCTGCATCTTAGAAATATATGACGAAGAAAATTATGGATGAGGGCGGAGCCAAGATGGCCGCATGAAAACAGCGTCTTGCCGGAGCTCTCTCACAAGTTCTGTTGGATTCCTATAAAAAAGTGAATCTGAGCAGAATTGAGAGAGTTAGAAATTGCAACCACTCTGACTGGGGCAAATTTCCCAGCCGGGAGAATCTGAAAGGCTGAAGGAACGATTCTGTAGGCTAGGAAAGCACTCGGCCTGCGGAGCTGCCCCAGACGGGACCAAAGCAGAAGCGGCTGGCCGGGAAAACCCACGTGGGAGACAGGCTGGGAGAAAGCCGGGCGCCTGAAACCA
>JAQQSZ010007648.1:0-13252 GCA_028646595.1 Phalanger gymnotis | reverse complement strand
GAGAGGATGTGGGAAAATTGGAACATTGTTACATTGCTGGTGGAGTTGTGAACTGATCTAGCCATTCTGGAGAGCCATTTGGAACTATGCCCAAAGGGCTATAAAAATGTTCATACCCTTTGACCCAGCAGTACCACTTCTAGGGCTGTATCCCAAAGAGATCACACAAGTGGGAAAAGGACCTATTTGTACAAAAATATTTATAGCGGCTCTTTTTGTAGTAGCAAAGAATTGGAAATCAAGGGGATGCCCATCAATTGGGGAACGGCTAAACAAGTTGTGGTATATGAATGTAATGGAATACTATTGTGCTATAAGAAATGGGGGTGATACAGACTAATAACCTGGAAAGACCTACACAATATAATGCTGAGCGAGGGGAGCAGAACCAGGAGAACATTATACACAACCACAGATATATGGATTCTGTGATGACTAACCCTGTTAGACTTACTTCTTCTCAGCAATACAAGGTGCAAAGACAACTCCAAAGGAATCATGATGGAGAGAGCCGTCTACATCCAGAGAAAGAACTATGGAGTCTGACTGCAGATTGAGGCAGACTTTATGCTTGCCTTTTTTTCCCCCTCTTTTTTCTCTTTTTTTTTTTTTTTGGTTTGGTTTCTTCTTTCTCCTGATTCATTCCATTGGTCATAATTCTTTACAACTTGACTATTGTGTAAATAAGTTCAGTATGAAGTTATATGTGGAAGATATATCAGATTCCATGCTGTTGGGGCAGGGTGGCGGGGGGGCGGTGAGGAGAAAATCTGGAACTCAAAATTATGTGGAACTGAGTGTAAGCTAAAAGTAAAAAAAATCTTCATTATAGAAAAAAAAACAACAAAAAAATGTTCCCCTCTCTTTTCTTTGATGTATTTGAACTTTTATGAGTAGATCTGCTACACTTTTCCAAGATTTTTACTCAGGTCAAAAGTTAAAAGAGAGTGTCAGTCAGTTCATATAAGTTGTTTAGAGACTTTTTGTTATATAGTTCTTAAGTTTTCTTTGTTTCTGGAATGTAAAAGTATTCCCATATTCCAAGCAGCAGTGGTATTAAACTGGTTTGTGTATCTTCTTTTAGTTATATTTCATTTGCCTGTATCGTAGATGGAGTTTTGATGAAACGGTAACTCATTTCATCTATCAAGGGCGACCAAATGACACTAATCGAGAGTATAAGGCTGTTAAAGAAAGAGGCATACACATTGTTTCAGAGCACTGGCTTTTAGAAGTAGGTAACATTTTTCTCCCTTTCTGTTAAATGAAAATATAAACAAAACTTGTTCTGAAGTAACAGCAAACTTTAAATATAAATGTGTTTGATGATCAGCTTCTATGATTATCATGAGTAATTCTTTGACAATATGAAACTGGTCCCCCAAAAAGCTTATCTTTCCTCCTAAGCCTGCTACCACTGACCATTCACTGTCCCTGGTCTGTCAACTTTGGTGTTCTCTTTGACTCTTCTCTTGCTTTGCTTTCCCTTCCCTAAACAATCATGTCCCCCTCTACAACATCCGTCATACTTTTCTCCTCCACAACATCCTTCATACTTTTCTCTTCTTTTTTTACACACACACACACACACACACATACACACACACCTACCTCCCACCGCTGACCTGAGGTAGGTATGGTAATAAACTCTTAACAAGTTTTCCTGATTCTTTAGTCCATCCTTTTTTCTGCTGATAAATTCATCTTATGTTCACAAAAGTCAAGCATTCCCCATTTTTTTTGAAGCAAAGGATAGGAGTTTCCAAGAGGCAAATTTAAGCTTCGATGTAAGAAAATAGCTTTCTAACAATGAGGGCTACCCAGAAGTCGATTGGGCTTCCTACAAAGATAAAAAAGTCCTCCTTTCAGTCATCAGTTAACAGCCATTTATTAAGTGCCTATTGTGTGCCAGACACTGCTGAAGAATCAGAGAAAGGCAAAAAACAGTTCTTGTTCTCAAAAAAGTCAGTCTGATGGGAATTTTGCGGTCTTGTTGAGGTCTTTAAGCAAAGGCTAGATTACAGGGGGGAAGGAGAGGGGTAGTATTTTAGAAGGAACGATTCATTGGAATTTGAGTTCTTTAACTCTGAGCATCTCTGAAATTAAATATGTGCTCTTTTGTCTACATTTAATGTCCTAACAGTCTGACACTGCCATAGTTTTCTTGCATGATCTCGTATTCTCTGCCTTTCATTCTATAGTTCAGCCAGACATGCTGTTTCCCATGTTTGGAGTAAACAGCTTCTCCCTCTCTTCCTATTAAATTTATTTCTTAACTCCTGAAAGCTAACTCAGATGCTAGAAATGCCTTTCCAAATCTTCCTCCTTGGTATAAGCCTCCCCTGGTACTTTTATATTATAATACAGCAATATATATATCATAGAATTTATGGTAGACTATAAACTCTGGGAAAGCAGGAACCATGTTCTTATCTAAAGCTTTGAAACTCATGTAGCACTATAGCACAGTGCTTGGCACAAGTAAATGCTTAATAAGTGTATTAATTATGAGTATTAATCATTATATGCTTTCATTGAATTGAGTCATGAGCTTAAACTTTATCTCTTAAATCATTAGTTCTTCAGCGGTAGATTCCCTTTTACTCCCTATTACTTGAGGTTCTTCTCACAAGTTAAAAGTTGCACAGATGAAAAAAATTTAAGTTTATTCCCTACAGCTTGTTGAGAATTGGTTCAATATACTGGTTTGATATAGAGAAGCAATCCCACGCCAATGACAGTAAGTAGCAATGGAATTAGATTTAGTACTTCAGTGGATACTTTTCCCTTTAAAAAAGGAGAACAGTTAAATTTGCTTTCACCATGGAGACATTTTCATGTAAGCTTTCAGGACCGCAGGATTGCAGAGGGTTTTCGTTCTAATCTTAGATGTGAAGTATTTAGATTATCTTTATCTTGTGTAACATTGCGGGTGGGTCTGTTATAACCTTCCAGTATCGTTAGGAGCGTGTTTGTCTTGCAGAGCGCTCAGGAATACAAACATCTTCCTGAATCTCTTTATCCACATACCTACAATCCAAAACTGAGCCTGGACATAAGCGCAGCGCCGGACGGCGGATCTCGTACCCGTCCTTCTCCACCAACCAGTAAAAAGGCAAAAGACGATAATGAGGTATTTGATGTAGATTACACATTGACCACCTAAGATTAATGCATAATGCAGTATGCACAAAATATATACAATAATGGTCTCTTTTGAGAAATTGCATTTTTTCCCCCAATAGCCTCTTCTTCATTTATCTTTGGAAGGAAATGATGAAGATATGACCATTGATCAGAAGGAAGTGGCAAGTACAAATGGAGAAATACCAAGTATTCCCAAAGGAGGTAAAATTTTCATGTTGCCCAACTGTAGTCATAACCTAAAGTTAAGTAGCTTACAAAGATATCTTTTTTATATTGCTTTTATGTGAAGAATTACCAGAAAGTCTGCCAAATAATAAATTTTTTGGCCACAGTAGCTTTTAAAAGACTGTCTATGATCTATGTTGTTGAAGGGAATACCCAGAGAAAAACAGAGATCCTTGTAATATCAGAGCAATGTAAAAGATGATATAAATGTTTAATACAAAGTGCCTTCTTTCAGTGAATATCTGAAGACTGTCTTCTCTCCACATTGCCAAATATATCTGCATCCCTTTGGCCTAATATGTACCAAGTACACAGTTTGAGTACTGGATTTTGTGCTGTACTGGAGTCAGGAAACAGGTTCAAATGCCACTTTAAGGAACTAACTTTATTTCTATGGTCAAGTCACTTAACCTCTCAGCGCCTGTTTCTTCATCTATAAAATGAGGATAATACTCCTTGTACTACCTACCTCAGAAAGTTATTTTGAAGAAAGGGCTTTAAGACAAAACTTAAAATGCTTTTTAAAAATTTGAGTAATTTTGAAAAAGAAACATTTTTAGGTGCTTCATTCCTCATGGTACTGTACTAGGCCTACAGATTGAATTAGACCGCTGTGGGCTTGGCTCCCCAAGGGTAGTGGTGAAATGAGAAAAGGGGAAGAGGGAGAGAAAATAAGCTTGTTAATTGAAAAAAAAAATTAAGTTTTGAATGTCCATTCAGTGGGATAAAAAGAAATGGGAAAAGGGGCAGCTAGGTGGTGCAGTGAGTAGAGCACCGGCCCTGGAGTCAGGAGGACCTGAGTTCAAATCCGGCCTCAGGCACTTGACACACGTACTAGCTGTGTGACCTTGGGCAAGTCACTTAACCCCAACTGCCCTGCCCCCCCCCATGTAAAAAAAAGAAAAGAAATGGAAAAAGTGCTGGATTTAGAGTCCAAGGCCTTGGCTTTGGGCTGTGCCACTTGTTTGGCCAAGTCACGTCACCTCCGGGAGCTTCAGATTCCCTAGTTATAAGATGAGGGGATTGGATGAGATGACCTTGAGTCCCTTGCCAGCTCTAAATCCATGATGATCCTTACTGTTGATGACCTGCCTTTAATAGGCTAACCTCTATTATTGGGCTATCTCAGTCTTTACTTTGGGCTGACCTATCACTTATGTATCCGTTCTCTCATCACACCATCCTTCCACAGCTCTCAAAAGAGTAGCTGCCATGCTGGGTGCTAGACATGACATTATTCTTGTCCTCACAGAACTGGGGAGATAAAATATCCCTGTTTAACCGAGAAGGAAGAAATGGGATGAGATTTCAGAGGGAGGAGAGCAATCCCTGTACTTTATTATGTATTGTGATTATTATATGTGTTTTATGTGCCTTCAGAGGATGCAAAGACCCTAAAAGGCAAGAGTTTGTTCTTCTTTGTATCCCAGCATTTAATACCATACTGTAGCATTGAGCAATGAGCATTTGTGTTTTGGAATTTGGTGTGGTGTGGAGCCAGGCATTGGACAAGCTTTTACATCTGTAAATGAAGGGGCTGGAAGGATGATGATTTTGGTTTCATCCAGGCTTAACTCTGTGATACTATGAGGTAGATGCTGAAGAAATGCTTAATGAAAGAATTTGTGCTTAGCCAGAGCCTGAGCGTAAATGTATTCCAAACCCCTTTTGAGAAAAAGAAAGTCAAACGTGAACCTCAGGTGCTGATTCTCTTGTTATTCCAAGCTCTAACACAGACTCTGGAAATGAGAAAAAGCTTCCAAAAGCAGCTGCAGGAGATAATGTCTGCCACATCGGTAGAAAAACTCCAAGGGCAAAGGAATTCCCTGTCCAGAAACGGTTGTGACAGCTCTTCTTCAACTCCCGATCGCGCCCGGTCTGCATGCAGTGGCCGCAGCCGAGTCCTAGAAGCGTTAAGGTATCTGGTTCGTGAGGGGAAGCCCTCGGAGGAAGAGAAGAGATGCAGTTTTCTCATCTGTTTATGTGTTAGCACTTTTAAGAAGGCAGCATGGTGTAGTGGTTAGAGAGTTGTACTTGGAGTTACAAAGACCTGAGTTAGAATACTACCTCACACACTAGCTGTATGATCCTGGGCAAGTCATCTCTCACCTCCATTTCGTCTGTAAAGTGGGGATGATCATAATAGTACCTACTTCACTAGATTGTTCTGATGACAGAATAAGATAATAATGTATATTAAGAGCCGGCAAGCACCATAGAACTTTAAGAACTTGAAACATTACATAATTTTTTATTATTATTATTGGTGTTCAACATTATATTATCCAGAAAAAAACTTAATTCATTCTAGTCAGCATTACTAATATCTTGTCATATCACTGACTACATGATGATGACTAAAACTAAATGATGCCTGTTTAAAAATTACTTGTAATACCATTCAATAATTATTCTGCTGGAGTGAGTCAGAATGAATTAGCTTCTCAACATTCCTATTCCTGGGAGGTAAACTAAAATTTTCAGGACTCATAGTAAAGAGGATGGTAGTTTTCTTAATCTAGGACACTATAGATGTAGTTAGAGAAAACTATACTTACTGTGCAACAATTAAAGAGAAAATACGCAACATTTGGTATAGGTAGGAATAAAATCACTTTCTATTACTATAAAGTATATTTTGTTATGAGTAACCTATCTTGGATCCTCAAGGAGCTCTAGCTGTTCCCTGTTACAATTTGATTTATAAAGTATTCTCATTACATGACCCTCTAGATAGCATTAAGATAAGTGTTACTCTCCCATTCTGTGTACCACCCAAACTGATCTGGTTGACAGTTTATCCCATCTGTGAGAGTTTACTCCCATCTCTTCTGTGCATGTTTCTCCCCCTTCCTGAAATGCTCTCTACCCCCTCTTGGAGTCCCTGGCTCTCTTCAAAGTTCAGCTCAAGTAACACTTTCTGAAAAAGACCTTTTCTCATTCCCCAGTTGTTACCAGTGTGGCCTCTTCCTTCCTCTTCCCTCCCCCTAAAAATAAATTTACTTATCCACATACACGTTTTTTCATCTGCTAGAATGTAAACTCCTTGGAAGAAGAAAATGGTTTAGTTTTTCGTCTACATCCCTTCTAGCACAGTGCTTAACACATAGGTCTTTAATGAATGCTTGCATTAAATTGTTATTGTTCATATAATTTACAGTAATAACATGAATACATACCATTATCGGTGGTGGAACTACTGCAGTTTGCTAAAAAAAAAATTACGTATGGGGCATGTCTAGAACAGACTATTATATATACATCACCAGATTTCAATATAACTGACAGATTTTTTTTTGGTTTAATTTTGTTGGTTTTTTTGGTAACAAGAGAGGGTTCATTCTCCAGGGGGCGGGGAAAGAAGTATTCCTCTTCCTTCTTCCCTCCCCCCACCTGGCCAAAAAAAGAAAAAAAAAACCCGTTAGTCATGTTAAGTCTAAACACCTCAGTAAAATACCTTTTTTTTTTAATTACCTATAAGGGTGTATATTAGCTCTTCGTAGGACACTGGAACAAATTTTGTTTAATACTATTATTTGAATAGCATGAGTTCAGGAAATAAAATTCCAACAGGAGCTAATCTTCATGGGAGTTAGGAATTTTGACAAGATGGGTTTTGCTATTGCAAAAGTAGTTTGAACATCACCGTCTACGTGTGTTCCTTAGGCAGTCTCGTCAAGCCCTTGCTGATGTCTACACAGAGCCCTCCCAGAGTGAACAGATCATTTGGGATGACCCTACAGCACGGGAGGAAAGAGCGAGGCTGGCCAGCAACTTGCAGTGGCCCACCTGTCCTACGCAGTGTTCTGAACTTCAAACAAACATAAAGAATTTGGAAGACTTGCCCTTCCAGGAATCGCATGATTCTGAAATTACTGAACATGGTAGTGAAAGAGAAATACACTAACTAGTTTAATAAGGGTGGTTTTTGCTTATTAAAATTTTCAGATAGCTTATGGTAGTAATATGAAATTTAAAAGGAAATGAAAAGCATTTTGTTTATTCTACAGCTTTAAACTTAGAAATAATTCATAATTTTGAGAGATTTCATGAGAATGATAGTTCATTTTGTTGATTTGATCTTTATCCTTGCCTTTCCTCTCAATATTATGTGCCTTTGTCTAATTTTCTTACTTTTTACTTAAACTTCTTTTTATATCTGTTGCAACATAAAAGTTAAAAATTAGCTATAAAGATCCCAAATTATAATGTGTTTTTTTATCTTTTGAAATTGCTCTAAAATATATTTGGAGATAGCCATTATTTAGTATTGCTTGAGTTTAAGCTGTTTCAGTAAGAGGTTTGGACAAATAACATGTAAGAAATAAATGTTCATTAATTTCTGGAGTTGTAAGCAGAAAGCCTTATCTAAATCTTGGACAAACTAGAACTGGAGAATAGTCCTTACAATACAGACAAAATTAAAGTGCTATTGCCTCCTGAAGCTACCATATAATGCAAATTCAGTTTTGAATCATTATTAAAGCCTTCATGAAGTTGAGATTTGGAAAAACACCCCAAGCACAATTATCCTCCCAAAATTGGTGTCTGAAGAGTATCTAGTCCTTCGTGATTCTCTTCCTTCCTACATTGATTAAAAACAAATTGATTCTTCTCTCAACACTGTCTTTACATTCTTCCTGTCATCTCTACTTTTTTATCATCTTGATTTCAGTTTGTTTTTTTTCACTGAAGAGCTTTGCTTTGTATTTTCTTCCTGCGATGCTTTTTTATATCATGTATAGTATTTTACAACAATGAAAGAAATTTAGAAAAAAGAAAAAACTTTGTCCCTTTAAAACTGACACTTTTTTTAATCCCTGAGACAAAGTGGCAACATCTTTTGTGTACTTTTAGCTCTCCTTAGTGTTAAGTTGAATATACTTCTCAAAATTTATTTTTCATTGTATTCAAATATCCTACTGCTGCATTTTATTTCCCCTCAGTGGTCTGTGGTCCTAGAGATGTATATATAAGTGAGGTCCCAAAACAGCCAGTTTGTGAAGATCTGGAAACTACAATAAAAGACAGCTACCTCATTCCTACACCGCAAGCCCCCAGCATTGCTTTCCCCCTAGCCAACCCACCTGTGGCTCCTCACCCCAAAGAAAAGGTAAGGCTAAAAATATGCTCCCAATATGATAATGTGGTTTGTTTTAAATACTCAGTAAGCTATCAGTCAGTTTTAAAGAAATGTGCTAAATATACATATGCTTAAAATGTGAATATTTTCTAAATCTGAAATTCTGTTTCATTCCAGACAGTGCAGGCAGAGGAGACACATCAAGAATTAGAAAAACAATACAGATTTCAACTATCATCTCTTAATCCACAGGAACGAATTGATTATTGTCATCTAATTGAGGAATTAGGTAACAATACTTTTCATTAAACCATAAAAATGCAGATAGTAGCTTTGTTAGGTAGTTAAACGTTGCTGACTTTTTTAGACAGAAAAATTGGGCTAGAAGAGGTAGCGTATATGCTACATAATGAGTCAACATCATAGGACGAGAATCTGTTTACTAGTCCACTGGGTCATAGGGTCAGAGTACTAATAATTTAATCCATCAAGGTTTACATTTAAGATTTTGGGGCCTTGTGTGTTTGGTGAATGTTCCTTGTTTTTAAGTCTTGCATAAAACTGATGTTGAGGTAGATTTGCACTAGAAGTAGAGTAACCTTTTAATTAATTTAATGTTACAATAATAACTACTTAGCACCCTCAGCTCTCTAGAGAACATGAAATAACAGCTTCGAAGTCCCAGTAGTAAAGCTCTATACTTTGACTGTTTTTAACATAATTCCCAAACAAACTGAGTCATCAGGTGTCCCAGGACACATTAGTTTAGAAACTGCAAAGTAGAATGAGTGGTGAGAGGAAGGAATATTATTACTGTAACAACATTACTTGCAGCTGCTGTCGGGGTATAAGACCAATAAAACCAGCACACAAGGAGGGCTGCCAGCACAGGTTCTTTGATCTGAAGGAAAGCAGCTTAAAAGGGGTCAACAATCTTACTTTAATCAAACATATATATGATACGTTTATATAGTTCACCTAGTTCAGGGGAAAAGTCAGCACCCTGAACTTGAGAGAAAATGCAAGCAGAAGTTACGTAAACAAACAGCAAAGACCAACAGACAGGACTTCCAACTGTCTGACTAAAAGCAATATATACATAGTTACAAGAGAGAGAAGCACCAACATCTGGGTTTTTCAAAGCTGGGGAGCTCCTTAACAGCTACCCAGAGTCTCATCTGGCTACATCACATGAATACTCTTCTTATGAGTTAGCCACAAAGCAAAATGCTAACCTAAGAGTATATATACACTTCTTCACGATCAGAGGGCATCACAACGCTCGTGACCCAGGCTTGTGTGACTTAGGCTTCCATGGACTCAAGCAGGTCACATGGGCTTATGAATGGATGACAAAGATCTTCCTATTAAGCAGAAATACATTGACAATGCAATTAGGCAAAAGAAATATCAGCTGGCAGTATGATTTTTGAGGGAGGAGTTGAAAACTTAGCACACAACGGGGCAAGCTGCAAATTAGAGTAATGGTGAACCTGGAATGAGTCAATCAAAAAGTGTTAAGTGCTCACTATGTGCCAGGTACAGTGACAAAGATAAAATGTTACTTGCCTTTTAGGAGGCTACATTCAAATGTATTCACACAAAGTAAAAAAAAAAAAAAAGATGGGAGGGCCCTGGTGGCCAGTGGGGGCAATGAGGAAAGACTTGGTGGAAAAGGTGGTGCTTAAGCAGAATTTTGAAGGAAGCAAGGGACTCCAAGAGGTGGAGGTGAGGTGTGGGGGGACTGTAATTAAGACAGGGAACAACCACTATAAAAGTACAGAGATGGGAGATAAGGAACAGTAAGAAGGCCAGTTCAACTGGATTATAAAATGTTGGAAGGGAAACAATGTGAAATAAGGTAGAAAAGGCAGGTTGCAGGCTAGTTATAAAGGAATTTATAAGCCAGAAGAGTTTGTATTTGAGGGAGACATTGGAGTCTTTGAGTAGGAGTGACATTGTTAGATGTGCACTTTAAGGAAAGAAGAAGAGGCATAGGAGACCATTTAGAAGGCAGTTGTAATAATAAGGGCCAGAGGCGATGAGGGCCTGAACTCCAGTGGTGGCTGTGAGTACAAAGAAAGGGGAAGAAGGAGATGGTTAGTAATAACAAGATCTGGGAAAGTATTGGATATTAGGGGTGATGGATAGGGAAGAGGCAGAGGATAACACCTGGGTGATTGGGATAGTGTTATCCTGAACAGAAAGATGTAAATTCATAGGTGGAGTTTAGGTAAGGAAGATTATGAGTTATTTTGATCTACTGAGATTGAGATGGCTACTCAGACATCTATTTTGAAATAATCAGGAGGCAGTTTAGAAGTATGTGACTCAAGAGAAAAACTAGGACTTAATGTATAGATTTGGGAATGATTTGCATAGTGGTGGTGTAATTAAACACAAGAACATATGGAAAGTGAAGAGAAAAGGTCCAGGACAAAACATTAAGAGTACAGTTAGGGGACATCAAATGAATAAAGAACCAGGAGACTGCAGAACACTTAGGACAACTGAGAGAGCAATGTCACAAAAACCCATAGAGGACAGAATGTCCAGGAGAGAGGGATCAACTCTGTCAGATGCTACTGGGAGTTCATGGAGTGTGCAGTTTGAAGAAAAAAAAAAAGCTCTAAGATCAGGCCATTCATATCAGTAACTTTGGAAAGAGCAGTCTAGATTGAGTGATGAGGTTGGGAATCAAGATTGCAAAGGGATGAGAAATGAATGAGAAGAGAAATGGAGGCAAATGGCACAGATAGCTTTTTCTAGGAGTTGACTGGGAAAAGGAGGACAGAGATAGTATGACAGCTTGAAGACATAAGGGAGACTTGGGTATGTTTGTAGGCAGTAGGAAAGGAACCAGTCAAGAAGGAGAAACTGAAGATTAAAATGGAAATGGGAGTGAATGTGGGCAATCTGCTGGATAAAATAGGAAAGGATAGAGGATCATTGATAAATATAGAAGGATTGGCCCTGATGAGAAGGCTCATTTCTTCATTAGAAGAGTAAAGGAAGAAAGAATGAGCAGTAGTATCAAGGGGGTTTTAGCTGGGGGAGGAGGGAATGGTGCACTAGGCTTAAAGAAAAGGTTTGAAACAACCTCTGGGGAAAGTGGCATAGAGAATCAATTAAGGGACAGGAATAAAAGGATTGTCTTGAAGTGGTGAGGGCTCAGTTGAGTTTCAAGCCATAAAAAAGTTAAATTATGTTCCATATCCCATGTTGAAATGTGTAGGGAAATCTGTAGAACATTTTAGAAAGATTCCTACCAAAAGTCCTTAAAGCCAAAAGGTTTTTAGCATTCTTTTTCTTATTTTAGTTCTTTTTAAATATACAACAAAGTTGTCATGTAATTTACACACCCTGAGATGGCTAGTGCTAGTAGCATTAGAAGTGTGTGTGCGTGTGTGTGTGTGTCTGTGTCCTTTCTCTGGAGGCAGATAGTGTCTTTCTTCATAGAACCTTTGTAGTTAATTTGAGTTTTTATAATAGCTTGAATGACTTGGTCATTCAGGGTTGTTCTTAAAACAGTTTGCTGGTTCTAGCAGTTAAAAGGGCTTTATCAATCTGAAAAATCCACTCGATGCCTCATTCCTCATTGGTGGTATATAGATAGCTATTACTATGCCTTTTCTAGACATGTAGGTAACTTGGAATTTCTTTTTTTTTGGTGCCTTTGCCAGTGGAACACAAGCTCTAGCAGGTTCTACCATGTTGAAAAGTCTTTAGGTGTAGATCTGGCAACGACTGTATAATTTCTAAGGAACCACCTTGTTAAATAAGAAGACACTCATCACCAGTATGTTGGCCAATTGGTAATGAATTCTTTGGTCATGACAACCCCCGAAACTTAAAAAAAAAAAATACAAAATGTCCTCAATCCTGTACACACCTTTTCTGCTTTTGTAGTGATGGTGGCAGAATGATGGCACTAAAAATCACCATTTTGAACCCATCTCCAAAAATTAACTTAGCTTTTGGCACTCTAAATGTGAGGTCTTTATCCAGAAGACACACTTCACAGAGGACTGGTTATTTTGTCATTCTCTATAAATGAAACCAAAGGCAAAAGGAATTGCAGTAAGTGGAATAATGATCCACAGGTTCTCCGTGGAGAGTCAAATAAAGGAATTGGCTGAATTGGTTTTATTGTGCATCCAAAGGCAATAAGAAACATTTCAGGGGGCGGAGCCAAGATGGCAGCCGGGAAGCAGGGACTGGCGTGAGCTCCCCGCCAAGTCCTTCCAAAAACCTATAAAAAAAATGGCTCTGAACCAATTCTAGAGCTACAGAACCCACAAAATAGCATAGGGAAGCAGGTCTCTAGCCCAGGACAGCCTGGATGGTCTCTGGGTAAGGTCTGTCCCGCACGGAGCTGGGAGCACAGGGGAGTGGAGCTGAGTGGAGGGAAGCACAGCCCAGCATGGCTGGCAGCAGGACCAACCAGACTAGGAGCCAGGCGGAGCAAGCCTTAGCGCCCTGAATCAGTGAGCTGCAGCAGTTATCAGACTTCTCAACCCACAAACACCAAGGACAACAGAGTAGGTTAGTGGGAGAAGCTGCTGGGGACTGGGATAAGAGTTTGCAGTTCAGCCGCCGCCCCGGGGGCGGGGGATGGCACGGGGAGCGGAGGTGGGGCACCTACAAAACTGCAGCTGCAGTTGCTTCCAGCCCCAGGCCCACCTGGTGGGAGGAATTAAGTGGTGGATCAGAGCAGTAGTGAAGAGCCTGCTGAAGATCTAAGCCCAGTCCGGGTAGGGGGTTCTTGGGGAAGGAGGAGTGCTGGTGTGGCAGAGC
>JAQQSZ010007647.1:0-13252 GCA_028646595.1 Phalanger gymnotis | reverse complement strand
TCATTGACTTGTTTTTCATGGTTTTCTCTCATCCTTCTCATTTCTCTTCCCAATTTTTCCTCTACTTCTCTAACTTGCTTTTCCAAATCCTTTTTGAGCTGTTCCATGGCCTGAGACCAATTCATGTTTTTCTAGGAGGTTTTTGTTGTCGGCTCTTTGACTTTGTTGACTTTTTCTGGCTGTATGTTTTGGTCTTCTTTGTCACCAAAGAAGGATTCCAGAGTCTGAAACTGAATCTGGGTGTGCTTTCACTGCCTGGCCATTTTCCCAGCCAACTCACTTGTCCTTTGAATTTTTCAGCGGGGTATGACTGCTTGTAGAGCACAGAGTTCTATGTTCCAAGCTTGGGGGGATGTTCCAGCTCTGCCACAGCAGCACTCCTCCTTCCCCAAGAACCTCCAACCCTGACTGGACATAGATCTTCAGCAGGGTCTGCACTCCTGCTCTGATCTTCCACTTAATTCCTCCCACCAGGTGGGCCTGGGGCTGGAAACAACTGTAGCTGTAGTTATGTAGCTGACCCACCTCCTCTGCCCCCAGGGTGGTGGCCAGAACCGCCAACTCCCTGTCCCTAGCAGCTTTTTCCACTAACTTTCTCTGTTTTCTTTGGTGTTTGTGGGTTGAGAAGTCTGATAACTGCCACAACTCATTGATTCAGGGGACTAGGGCACGGACTCCTGGTCTGGTTGGTCCATGCCACCCACCCTGGGCTCTGTTCTGCTCCGCTCTGCTCCCAGGTCTGTGTAGGATAGACCTTACCCAGAGACTATCCAGGCTGTCCTGGGCTAGTGTCCTGCTTTCCTCTGCTGTTTGGTGGGTTCTGCAGTTGTAGAATTGGTTCAGAGCCATTTTTCATAGGTTTTTGGAGGGACTTGGTGGGGAGCTCATGCTAGTTCCTGCTTTCCAGCCCAGCAGTATAGCATTCTAATGCAACTTTCTCCCTCTCCTAGGTGTATTACCCTGAATTTCTCTTTCAGCTCTACTTTCCACATTTAGTCATTTATCTCTCTAACCTAGTCATTAAACTATAATTTGGCTGGTCATACCCCACTCCACTGGTTCTTAAAACTATTTTGTGTCGGAGATTCCTTTGACAATGTGAAACCTGTGGAACTCTTCAGAAATCAGTGCTTTCAAACGCATGAAATAAAATATAGTATTTGAAAAGATATTAAAGATTAGTACAAATAAAAACGCATTTTTTATTCCCATCCAAGTGCATGGATCCTCAGAAATCTATGCACAGACTAGACTTTAGGCTAAGGACCCATGCTCTATTTGGTGAAGAACATGGCTTAAAACCCTACCCATGGTCCATTTTTCCATATATCCACAATAAATAAAGATGCCAGAGCTGACACAGAAAAAAATCTGTCTGGATTCTTTAAGACTAATAATAACTCCCATTTATTTGTGCTCCCACAAACTATTTAAGGTTGACTAAGCACTTTTGCATTATTTTCTACATTGTGCCATATACCGCTGGAAGGTAGATGTCATTTTGCCAATTTTATATATATATATATATATATATATATATATATATATATATATATATGGCTTGAATGAGCCTACAATTAGATAAGTTCCTAAATACTTTTATAGCTAAACTCCACTTGTGGTTTTTAATCTATTAATGTTAATAACATCTAATAGGATACTCCAGGCATCTCTGATTGAGTCTATGTTTGTTTTAATATTTTTTTTTGTGATCGACGCGGATAAAGACAGATATGGTATAAACATCCAATGTGTAGGTGACACTAGGTGGAGAGAAATAGCCAACTCACACTGCATGACAAAATCTGGATTTTAAAGGGTTTCATATGGGTAGAACCTCAGCCTAAATATTATATCATGAAGTTAATTAGAAAGAGATTTTCATTCTTTGGAATGGAAGAAGAAATCAACTTCACAGTAATGAGATGGCCTTACTAGGTCCACATCCCAAAGAGAACAAAGAAAAGGGAAAAGGTCATATTTGCACCAAAAAAAAAGTTTGCAGCAGCTTCTTCTGTGGGGGCAAAAAAAAAAAAGAAATCCCCATCCATCGGAGAATAATTGAACAACTTCTGATATATGATTATTATGAGATACTAAGAAATAACAAGCAAGAGGCTTTTGAAAAAACACCTGGGAAGATTTATACAAACTGATGCCAAGTAAAATGGCAGAACTAGGGCAACATTGTCCACAGTAACAGTAATATTGTAACAATGATTTACTGAGAAAGAGTTAGCTGTTCTGATCAAGACAGTGACCTTAGACAGTTTCAAAAGATCAAAAATGCCATCCACTTCCAGAGAGAGTGCTGGGGAACATAGATTGCAGAACAAAGCAGGTCTTTTAAGCTATCTTTAGATTGCTTTATGGTATTTTTACAACATAGCTAACATGTAAGTATATTTTTCATGACTTCACAAGTATAATTGTGCTATTGCTTACCTTCTCAATGAGTCAGAAAGGAATGGGATGGAAGGAGAAAATTTGAAACTTTTTAAAAATGTTAACATAAATTAAAAATGAAAACATAATTTGATGATACAGGATATTCTCCCCAGTCTGCAATGCGTAAGTGTAAACTAAGGATAAGATTTTTTGGTTGCCAATGTTTATTAATTGATTGATTGAGATATTATATTACTCTAAAAAGATGGAGGCATTAGAATGTATCATGAGCTTAATATGACTCAGTAGTGTGATGTGGCAGCTAAAAAAATGGCACCTGGGCTGCATTAGGGAGGGAAGTGGATTTTAGTAATAAGGGTCAGTGACTGTCTGTGATACTATGTTCAATTCTGAGAAATAGGGTTTAAGAAGGACACTGATCCATTGAAGCATGCCATAAAGAAAGTAACCAGTAGGATGAGGTATCCTGAGTCCATATCCTATGAGAATCAGTTGAAGGAGCTGAGAAGCTGTAGCTGAGAGAAGAGAAAAAAATGATGTATGGTAGCTGTCTTCACATGTTTGAAAGCCTGTCATTTGGAGGAAGGGTTCGATTTTCTCTCTTTGTCCCATAGGGCAAAAACAAGATTAATATATGGAAGTGGTTTCACACCAATTTGTATTTGGTGTATGGACAAAAGTTATGACAATAAGAACTACCCAAGGAGAGAGTTAATGGGCTAATTTTACTGCTGGTAGCTTCCTTGTCATCAGAGTTCTTCAAGCAGAAGATGACCATGCCACTCCTTCTTAGGATTACTATAGTGGAAGTTTCTTTCATTTATAACTTAAACTAGATGGTCCCTGAGGTTCCTTCCATCTGCAAAACTTGGGAATCTCTGAAAGCTCCAACACTAGAACTTAAAAAATTATGCTAGCTACTCAGTGAGAAATGTTGGGGCAAAGGAGTCAACCCATTCTGTATTAATGTATGATATAGAAAGCTGTCTTTCCATCAAAACAACCCATCAGCAAGCATTTCTTTATTAAAGGCATTCAAATTTTAGGGATCCCACTTTGTTCAATTTGCCATCTTGGCAATGTGGAGTCTTTTTTTCCTACTGATAAACCATATTTTCCAAAGATACTTTCGTATCTTGAGTCTCTGAACTGAAATACTCAGTAATAAGACAAAAAAATAATGTCCTATCATATAGAATTAGGCAAAAAAATCTTCAACAGATCTACTCGGCAAGAGTTCAGCACAACTAGGGTTAGGTCAAAGCCAGAACTGAGATGTGTAGGATACAAGTGGAATACAGAAAGAGACAAGTATGTCCACTTAAAACAAGGGTCCTTAACCTAGGGTAGGCAAAGTTTTCCATAAAATATTTTCAAAATTATTTCAGTCTAATTGGCATCAATTATAATCCTCCTTTATTTATGTACTTTATACATTATTTTGCAAAAGGGTCCTTCACCAGGCTGCCAAAGAGATCTGACACAGAAAAGGTATAGCATCCCTGACCTAAAAGAGAAGCATGAAGTCAATAGCTAAACATTCACAGATTCACAGCCTTGACCATTACTTATATTGCCATATATTTAAACTTCTTCTCCAGCTGAACTTGAATTTGTCTGTATCCTGTCTCCAATTTGCCTGGAACTAAAAACAATACTCCAGATGTAGCCTAACTGGGGCTCAGTACCATAGTACTATCCCAACTTTCACTTTGGCCATTCTGTCTCTTATAATGCAGATGGAACTTGATGCCTTTGGTGGTTCCCATGTCATACAACATTGATTCATGAGGAGTTCATGGTCAGCTAAAATCAATAGAAGATCTTTTTTACACATGTACGGAATAGATAGATAGACAGACAGACAGGCATAGAAATAGATATATCACAAAAATACAAAATATTTGGAGAATGAAGTACTTTCAAATGGAGTTGGAATGTGATAAGCATAGGCCTTATGTGAGATGTGGTACTCTTTCTTACTTAATTCCAAACGACTTTCCTACATGATTAGAACAATTCAGAGATCTACCAGCAATGTGCCAGCATTGGACGTGAAATGTTTTGAGGTCCTTGAGATGAAGGCTCATTTTATGAGCCAATTTTGGATCAATGACTTATTCACCTCAATGTTCCTAAGTCTTTGAGCTGCTCAGAATGAGGTCGTTTGTGGGAAGGAAGATCTGTTGGATCTGGTATTGAGTAAATAGTGATACAAGCTCTCTGAGTCTGTCTCCTAGCCAATTTCCTATTGAAAAAATAACAGCGTAGTGGAAATGAAGTTTATCCCAGGGAGGTCAAAAGCTTCCAAGAGAAGAAACAGCTATTTGAGAAAGGTTCCAATGATGACTCATGAATCATTTTTTCACAAAAACAACACGCTTACTTTGTCCTGTTGTTTTGTGTAGATACTACCTTACTAGGGATGGTGAAAGATGAGGGGATACATGAGCTATTCAGTGGTCATATATACTAAATAGTTGCAGACTTAGTGAGTGGAAGGGATCCAATTTTCTTCAGGCAGGGAAAAACTCCAGAGCTGGCTTTCCTTGCAGCTTAGCTGCATTTGGGCAACTAGTTACATCTAAAATGTATTAGCACTGTTTTGTATTCTTAATAGAAAGCAGTAAGGCCCAAAAAAGGTCCTAGGCCACAAGAGACTTCTCCAATCTAGAAGCTCCCACAGTTTGGATGACCAGTACTCTGCAAGGGCTAGCCCACTCAGAATGAATCCCTTTTGGTACCTGCCCATAGCAAATAGTAATTGGCATCCGTGTCTTGGCAGAAGGCTACTTACATGGTTATCCAATAGATGGCTGGAAGCAAAATGGCCATCTGTGCCAGATGAAGCTGTTTCCCAATAAAAATCCAATACTGCAGAGGATTATGCGTTTACTATAAAAGTGACACAGGCCAATAACAAAAACACACATCAACTTTTTTTTTCCCTAGTGGCAGAATGATCCGGTGGATAAAGTGTTGGACTTGGATTTAGGAACATGTAGGTTGCAGGCCTCTCTGGTCTGTGTGACTAGGCAAGTTTCCAAATTTCTGTGGGCTTAGTTATTCCTTGAGCTTATATCCTAAGTGACAAAGTGTCAAGTACTATGAAATGTGCCTTACTGAAAGGATTTCCAAATTAGAAGTCACAGGTCCCTTATATATTTCTTTCTTTGTATTTGAACAGGTATTTAGAATTCTAGGACTAAAAAAACAATGTCTCCAATGACTCAAGATATAAATTGATCCAGTGACTAAAGTGTTGTCGTTTTTTTTTTGGTGAAATCTACCCTGATGTTAATTGGTTAAGTTGGAATGGAGTCCTTGTAGCTGTGCCTCTAAAAGAGGGAGCACACAATCATGAAGGCTGTGGACAATGGCAGGTATTATTGTTCCCCCTATGACATCCTAAAGGCATTGTAGAATCATGGGCAAGGGGCAAAAGATAGAAGATAGGGCCTTTGGACACTAAGGTCCAGGCAAAGCCATATTACACTTAGAAGAGAGAGAGAGAGAGAGAGAGAGAGAGAGAGAGAGAGAGAGAAAGGAAAGAAGGGAGGAGAAGAAGAGGGAGAGGGAGGTAGAAGACTGATGTAAGGGAAGGGGAGGGGAGATGGGATAGGGAAGGAAAGACAGAGGAAAGAGAATATTTGTCAGGAATCAACTATTTGCCAGGCATATGGCCTAAGTGGTGGGAAAACAAATACATGCAAAAGTTTTCCCCTTCTGTGTTTATATTTTGATGGGAAAAGAAGAGACAAAAAATGTAGGTCAAAAGTTGGAGTGGCTATTAGGTGACATACCCATGTAGTTACAAGGTGGAAAAGTCCAGAGAGTCAGTAGAGGAGCCAAGAAAAAAGTGAGCAAGAACTGCTTGGCCTATTCATGAAATGGTGGTCTCATATCCATGCTTACCATGCAGTCAAAATATGTCCCCTTGAATATGTAACCTAAGGCCCAAAGCTCGTTGGTAGGTGACCCTCTCCTCATTGGTAGAGGTCAATAACCTATATCTGCATGAAGGGTGAGTAGAATTGGTGAAAGTGGGAGAGAGCAAAACTCCACTCTCTTCAGGTAGAATAGTTGCTTCAAAAGAAGCTTTGAAAAAGGAGACTAATGATAGCATACACACATCTATACAGTCACATATATGTACACATTCACACACATTTATATACATACATACATGTATATGCATATACATACATAAATAGGCAGCTATCTGTTTAAATATGTGTATGTGTGTGCATACATTCAGACACACATGAATACAAACATGTATTAATAGCTACCCATGCAAAATTGAACTGGATTAAACTGTGGGAACCCCTCTGTACACCTTCAGCCATATTGACATTGAACCATTAACAACTAGTTTTTTAGTCCAACCATCCAATCAGTTCTCATTGCGTGTGACTGTATTTTTATCTGAGCTGTATTGCTTCACATTCTCCACCAAAGTTGTTTAAATTACTTGATAAAATGCTTTGCTGCAATCTACATAAACCCTATCTATATTATTCCCCTGTCTACCAGTTTAGGGATACTGTCAAAAAAGGAACTAAGGTTAATCTGGCATAAGCTGTTTTTCCTGAAGCATGTTGGCTCCTTGTAATCCCTGGTTCCCTTTTTCAATATCTACTAGCCTTCTCTTCACTGATCCTTCTTGACTTTTCCTAAAAATTGAAGTCAAAGTGACTGCTTCGTATTTTGCAAATGCTTTTCTCTTTTTATCCCAGCCTCTCCATCTTTTTTTCCCCTGAAAATCAGGACATTTTCCGTAGTGTTAGAAGTGGCTCAGCCAAACCATCTGGCATTTCTCTCAGCATCCTGGGATAGTGTCCATTTGGACCAAGAGATTTGACTTCACCTAGTGTTGCTTTTTTGGTCAATTTGATGAGTTTATTTTTAAAATTGATTTAGTATTTTAATTTTCCCCAGCTACATGGAAAAACAAATTTTTTTAACTTTTTTTTTAAACTTTGAGTTCGATATTCTCTCCTTTACTCTCTCCCCACCCGAATTACTGAGAAGGCAAGCAATTTGATACATTATGCCTGTGTGCAAGCAAAATATTTCCTTATTAGTCATGTTGTAAGAGAAAACAGACAAAAAAAAATCAAGAAGAATAAAGAAAGTAAAATAAAAAGTCTGCTTTAATGTGTAGTCAGATACTATTAGTTCCTTCTCTGAGGATGGATACAGTTTTTCATCATAAGTTCTTTAGTTATCTGAAATCATTTTATTGTTGAGAATAGCTAAGTCATTCACAGTTGATCACCTTGCAATATCGCTGTTACTTTCTACTTAGGACATTTCACTTCACATCAGCTTACATGCTCATCATGTCATATAGCACAACGGTATTCCATTACAATTGCACACCACAATCTCCTCAGCTTTCCCCAATCAGTGGGTATCTTCTCAATTTCCAGTTCCATGCCACCAGAAAAGAGCTGCATACGGTTCCTTTTCCTATTTTTAAATCTCTTTTGGGATACAGAAATAGTAGTGGTATTTCTAGATCAAAGGATATGTAGTTTTATAGCCCTTTGAGCATAGTTCCAAATTGCTCTACAGAATGGTTGAATCAGTTCACAACTCCACTGACAGTACATTAATATTCCATTTTCCCCCAAACCACTTCAACATGTCATTTTCCTTTTCTCTCCTTTTAGGTATGAGGTCACACCTATTTTAGTTTTCATTTTGACAATCACTGATGAGTTAGGGCATTTTTAATAGGACAATAGTTTTGATTACTTCGTGGGAAATCTGTTCATATTTTTTGATCATTTATCAATTGGGGAATGGCTCTAATTTCTGATAAATTTGACTCAGTTCTCTATGCATTTGAGAAAGCAGGTCTTTATCTGAGAAACATTTCAATTTTTTTCACTTACTATTACTAGTTGTGTTTCCCTCTTTCCTATTTCTCCTCTGTTTATTCTATTTTCTCTTTCCTTTCACTCTGTCCCTCCTCAAAACTGTTTTCCTTCTGATCACCGGCTTCATGAATCTGCCCTCTTTTCTATCACCCTCCCTTCCCTTTCATGTAGAATAAGATGGATTTCTATACCCAAATAAGTGTCTATGTTATTTCCTCTTAGAGCCAATTCTGAAAACAATAAAGTTCACTCAGTAATCACACACCTCACCTTTCCTCCCTTTCATTGCAAAAGGCTTTTTCTCGCCTCTTTTATAAAAGTGAGATAATTAATCTCCTTCTACTTCTCCCTTTCTCTTTCTCCTAGTCCATTTTTTTTCTCTCATCCCTTAATTTTATTTTTTTATAGATACCACCCCTTCATATTCAACTCACACCTATACCCTCTGGCTATGTATACTCCTTCTAACTGCCTTAATAAAGAGAAAGTTCTTATGAGCTACATTAATATCTTCCCATATGGGAATGTAAACAGTTTAAATATATTAAGTCTCTTATGCCTTCCTTTTCCTGTTTAACTTTTTACTCTTGAGTCTTGTATTTGAAAGTCAAATTTTCTATTCAGCTCTGGTCTTTTCATCAAGAAAGTTTAAAAGTCCTCTGTTTCATCAAATATTTTCCCCCTGAAAGATTATCCTCAATTTTGTAAGATACGTGATTTTTGGTTGTACTCCTAGTTCCTTTGCTCTCCAGAATATCATATTCCAAACTATCCAATCAATTAATGTAGAAGCTGCTAAATCTTGTGTTATCCTAACTGTGATTCCATGAGACTTGCATTTTTTCTTTCTGGCTCCTCGCAATACTTTCTCCTTAACCTGGAAGCTCTGGAATTTGGCTATAAACTCCCAGGAGTTTTCATTTTGGGATCACTTTCAGGAAGTGATCATTGGATTCTCTTCATTTTTATTTTACCCTCTGGCTCAATAATATCAGGTCAGTTTTCTTTGATAATTTCTTGAGGATGATTTCAAGGCTCTTTTTTTTGGATCAGGTTCATGTACTCCAATACTTTTTAAACTATCTCTCCTGGATCTATTTTCCAGGTCAGTTATTTTTTTTTTCCAATTAGATATTTCACATTGTATTTTTTTCCATTCTTTTGGTTTTGTTTTGTTGCTTTATTTCTTATAAAGACACCAGCTTTCATTTGCTCAATTGTAATTTTTAAGGATTATTTTCTTAAATGGGCTTTGGTACCTCTCATTCCATTTGGCCAATTCTACTTTCTGAGTTGTTTTTTTTTCCTCTTTAGTGATACCTGTGTGCATGTATGTGTGTGTGTGTGTGTGTGTGTGTGGCTCTTTTTCCATTTGACCGATTTTGTTTATAAGGCATTATTCACCTCAATGACTTTTTGTACCTCTTTTACCATTTGGCCTGGTCTGTTTTTTTTAAGGTTTATTTTTTTCAGTATTTTGTGTGTCTTTTACCAAGTTGTTGACTGATTTTTCATGATTTTCTTTGATCACTCTCATATCTCTTCCCATTTTTTTCTCCACCTCTCTTACTTGATTTTCTTTTGTTTATAATTAAGATTTTTATTTTTACTTTACAACACTCAGTTCCACATAATTTTGAGTTCCAGATTTTCCTCCCCCAACTCCCTCCCCAAAATGGCATGGAATCCAATACATCTTCTATGTATAACATCACATTGAACTTATTTGCACAGTAATCAAGTTGTAAAGAAGAATTATGAGCAATGGGATGAATCATGAGAAAGAAGAAACAAAAGCCAAAAAAAACCAGGAGGAAAAAAAAGAAAAGAAAAAATGGAGAACATATGCTTTGTCTCAATCTTCATTCGTACTCCATAGTTCTTTCTTTGGATACAGATAACTCTCTCCATCATGAGTCCCCTGGAGTTGTCTTTACACCTTGTATTGCTGAGAGGAGCAAAGTCTATCAGGGTTAGTCATAACAGAATCCATATATCTGTGGATTTGCATAATGTTCTCCTGGTTCTCCTCCACTCACTCAGCATTACAGCGTGTAGTTTGTTCCAGGTTATTATGAAGTCCATATCTTCCCCATTTCTTATGGCACAATAGTATTATATTACCATCATATACCACAACTTGTTCAGCCAGTCCCCAATTGATGGGCATCCTCTTGATTTCCAATTCTTTGCTAGTACAAAAAGAGCTGCTATAAACATTTTTGTAAACATGGGTCTTTGAGATACAACCCTAGAAGTGGTATTGCTGGGTCAAAGGCTATGAACATTTTTATAGACCTTTGGGCATAGTTCCAAAATGCTCTCCAGAATGGCTGGACCCATTCACAACTCCACCAACATTGTAACAATGTTCCAATTTTCCCACATGGTTTCCGGCATTAATCATTTTCCTGTTTTGTCATTTTAGCTGATATGACAGGAGAGATGTGGTACCTAAAATTTGTTTTCATATGCATTTCTCTAATCAGTAGTGATTTAGAGGATTTTTTTGATATGCCTGAGGATATCTTTAATTTCTTCCTCTGAAAAACTGCCTATTCACATCCTTTGACCATTTCTCATTTGGGGAATGACTTGTATTCCTACAAATTTGGCTCAGTTCCCTGTATATTTTAGGGATGAGGCCTTTATCAAAGACACTATTTGTAAAGATTTTCTCCCAGTTTTCTGCTTCTCTCTTAATATTTGTTGCATTGGCTTTTTTGTAAAAAAAAAAACATTTCAATTTAACATAATCCAAATTATCCATTTCACATTTTGTAATGCTCTCTATCTCTTGTTGGGTCATAAATATGAATTCTTTTCTTTTCCATAAATCTGATAGGTAAACTATTCCTTACTCTCCCAAATTGCTTATAGTATCAAGGTATCAGCCTTTATTCCTAAATCATGAACCCATTTTGATTTTATTTTGGTATATGGTGTAAGATATTGGTCTATACCCAGTTTCTGCCCTACAATTTTCCAATTCTCCCAGTAGTTTTTGAGACATAGTGAATTTTTAGCCCAGAAGGCAGATTCTTTGGGTTTATCAAAGAGTAGATTGCTATTGTCATTGACTTCTCCATCTTGTGTACCTATCCTATTCCACTGATCCACTACTCTGTTTTGATGACTGCTGCTCTATAATACAGTTTAATATCTGGTATGGCTAGGCCACCTTCTCTAGCATTTCTTTTCATTAATACCCTAGATATTCTAGACCTCTTGTTCTTCCAGATGAATATTTATTTTATGCAGCTCTGTAAAATAATTTTTTGGTAGTTAGATGGTTATGGTGCTGAATAAATAAGTCAATTTAGGTAAAATTGTCATTTTTATTATATTAGGTTGGCCTAAACATGAGCAACTGCTTATTTTTCCATTTATTTACATCTGACTTGATTCACATGAAAAGTGTTTCGTAATTATGTTCTTACAGGCCCTGGGTTTGTCTTGGCAGATAGACTCCCAAATATTTTATTGTGTCTAGAGTAACTTTGAATGGAATTTATCTTTCTATCTCTTGCTGTTGGACTCTGATAGTAATGTATAGGAATGCTGAGGATTTATGTGGGTTTATTTTATATCCTGCAACTTTGCTAAAGTTGTTTATTATTTCAAGGAGTATTTTACCTGATTTTCTAAGATTCTCTATGGAAATCATCATATCATCTGCAAAAGTGATAATTTAGTTTCTTCTTTGCCTATTCTAATTCCATCAATTTCTTTTTCTTCTCTAATTGCTACAGCTAAAGGTTCTAGTACCAAATTGAATAGTAGGGGTGATGATGGGCTTTCTCGTTTGACTCCTGATATTACTGGGAATGCATCTAGCTGATCCCCATTACAAACAATGCTTGTTGATGGTTTTAGGTACATGCTATTTATAATTTTAAGGAAGCTCCATTTATTCCTATGCTTTCTAGTGTTTTTAATAGGAATGGGTGTTGTATTTTGTCAAAGGCTTTTTCTGCATCTGTTCAGATGATCATATGGTTTGTGCTAGTTTTATTGCTGACATGTTAAATTATGCTGATAGTTTTCCTAATATTGAACCAGCCTTGAATTCCTGGAATAAATCCTACCTGGTCATAGTGTATTATTATCATGATAAATTGTTGCAATCTTTTTGCTAATATTTTATTTAAAAATTTTGCATCAATACCCATTAGGGAAATTGGTCTATAATTCTCTTTCTCTGTTTTGACTCTTCCTGGTTTAAGTATTAGAACCACATTTGTGTCATAAAAAGTGTTTGGTGACACTCCTTCTTCATCTATTTTCCCAAATAGTGTTTAAAGCATTGGAATTAATTGTTCTTTAAGTGTTTGATAAAACTTACATGTAAAACCATCTGGCACTCGAGATATTTTCCTATTGAGTTCATTGTTGGCTTGCTCAATTTCTTTTTCTGAGATGGGATTATTTAGATATTTTACTTCCTCTTCTGTTCATCTGGGCAATTTATATTTTTGTAGGTATTCATCCATATCTCTAAGATTATCAAATTTATGGCACACAATTGGGCAAAATAATTCCTAATTGTTGTTTTAATTTCCTCTTCATTGGAGGTGAATTCACTCTTTTCCTTTTTGATATTGTTGATTTGATTTTCTTCCTTTTTTTCCATCAAATTGACCAAAGGTTTAGTAATGTTATTGGGTTTTTTTCATAAAATCAGCTGTTGGTTTTATTTATTAATTCAATAGTTTTCTTGATTTCAATTTTATTAATCTCTCCTTTGATTTTAGGTATTTCTAATTTGGTATTTAATTGGGGATTTTCAATTTGTTCTTTTCTAGCTTTTTCAGTTGTATGCCCAAATCATTGATCTCCTTTTTCCCTATTTTATTCATGTGAGCATTTAGAGATATAAAACTTCCCCTAAGAACTGCTTTTGCTGCATCCCATAAGTTTTGCTAAGTTGTCTCATTATTGTCATTCTCTTGAAT